>SEYY01007177.1:2500-15000 GCA_009176605.1 Armadillidium nasatum
AAGAATATATAAGAAAAAGTCTCATCACAGACGGAAGAAAGCTTGAAACAAAATGATAGGGTGTATGCAAAATCTTCTAAAGAAACAACAGAACTCGTACCACGAGCCAAAAGAGGTCATCATCCTGCTTTTGTGATGTTCAGGTGGTGAGTGAATATGATGAGGTGACAGACACTCATTTTAGAGGAAAAGGTATTAAAACCTCAGCAACCGTGTGCCAACATAACATTCAGGAAGATATATTAAAACCATTTAGTAATACCTTCTTCCAAATGAAACCATAGATCTTTTAACACGATTCAGCACTGGCGCATAAAACCAGAACTACTCAAGATTGACTCAGGGACAATTTTCCCAATTTTATGACGGTTGACGATACTCTATCTGTATTGCAACCTTCATGTTAATCATTTAGATTTTAAATTATGGTAAACTTTAAAGCGTATAGTCTTCCTAAGACCAATATTTGCTTTTAAAGCGAGCTCTTACGGCTGAGGTGAACAACTTTCTGATGGAAGAGGTGCGTGTTGCAATAGACATCTGACCAAACAGACTTAAAGTTTGTTTAAGGCAAAAAGGAAGTCTTGAATAACTGTTGTATATTTTGCATTAATAATAACTGTAAATCATATCTAGTATATATATATATATTATTATTTTGAACTGTTTATAGGTTTTTTCTGCACCACTATTTGTGTAGATTTTTGTAAGTACAAATATATTAATATAGTAATATTATATATATATATATATATAATATATATATATATATATATATATATATATATATATATATATATATATATTTGCGGAATTATATTATTATATATTATATATTATATATATATATATATATATATATATATATATATATATATATATATATATATATATATTATATATATATATATATATATATATATATATAGCTGTTCGAGTTCAGTAGCAGACATTAATTTATTTATAAAAATAGTCTGTGAGAGTTATACAGACTTTAATATATATATATATATATATATATATATATATATATATATATATATATATATATATATATATATATATATATATATATATATATATATATATATATATATATATATATATATATATATATATAATAATTCTAATATTTCTAACTGTGCAGTGAAACACGTGACCATTTTCAAAGTCTCTCCAACTAAGTTACTTCATCTTTCCTTTCAATATAATATTCTTTATCACTATTTAAATCTCTTTCGGAAAGCACACAACACTGTCCTTCGTCTGTCCTTTATATTCTTAGAGTTCCTTTACCTCGTGATCTCTCTTAAAAGGAGCGAGTAATTTCCCTTTCTAAACCAGATTCTAAGAGCTTGGATATTCTGAGGCAAGTTCGGAGCTTCTTCACGTCACTTCAGATGCTTGTTTTTTTTTTTTATTATTATTATTATTATTATTATTATTATTATTATTATTATTATTATTATTATTATTATTATTATTGTAATGTTCGCCTTTGCATGAAGCATAACCAATATGTCTCAAACAAGTCTCCTTCTCATTTAGTCTTGGATAGTATTTTCCTCTCACTAACTCTCACCAGTATCTTTATCCCCTTCGAACTGTTATGCCACTTTCTATATACTATTGCTATTACAGATAACAAGGCTCTTTTAAACTCTCCAGTGGTATACATTCTTCAGCAAGAGATACGTCTTTCTCATAGTCTTATCTTTTGTCTCTCCAACTATCAGATTCCAGACTCAACTTGCGTTTTCAGTCTTACTTGTACTATTTCCCCAACTTCCTTTGACTTGGGCACTTTATAATGTTCGTATATTGAACGTGTCGGCCTTTAGTTAATCGACTTTAACATTTCTGATTTCCATTCAAGCCTGGTAAAATTTGATTTGTCTTTGCCTTTTGACCACCAGAGATTTAATTATATAATATATATATATATATATATATATATATATATATATATATATATATATTATATATATATATATATTATATATATATATATATATATATATATATATATATATATATATATATATTATATATATATTATATATATATATATATATATATATATATATATATATATATAATATATATATATATATATAATATATATAAATAGAATATTTAGGGATTGAAATATAAATAAAAAATTTGTTAGGACATATATATATATATATATATATATATATATATATATATATATATATATATATATATATAATATATATATATATATATATATATATATATATATATAATATATATTTCATAAAGGAATAAGGAAACTGACTAGTAAATTTAGGGATTGAAATATTAAATAACAAAATTTTTATGTTGGGCATTTTTTTAATCGGTGTTAGGCCTAGGTCATTTTTGAGCAGGTCGGGTTTTTTTTATTATTATTATTATTTTTTAAGCAAACACTTTAAAAATAAATAATGGTTAACACTCATGACATCCGCATGACATCCATTGTGTCATTGTATAGAACAAAGAAAAGGTGAACTTTATATATGAACTTTATATAAAGTTACTAAGCTTAAAAAAAATAAATAAATAAATAATTTTTATTTAATTAAAGGAAGCAAGTTTTTTCACTTAATTTTGCTAACTTGACCTTCCAAATAAATTATTATGAATTTAAAAAAAAAAAAAAAAAAAGTTTCGTAGCTCAAAAAAAAATCTCGCATAAATAAATTGTTTTTGATTTTATGATGTTCAAAATATTGAAAAGAAAAAAATATAAATAAATTTAGTATAACTAATAAATTTTTTTTTTTTCCATACCAAGAAGTACAATACCAACCATATTTCTAATCATTTTAGAAAAAAATTTCTTATGAAATCAGTTCTAAATAAATAAAAAAAATAAAAAAATAAAAAGTAAAAATATATATATATTTTTTTTTTGTATCTTGTGCATTTTCTGGAGAGAATGACTAATCACCAAGTAAGCTAAATTGTCCTGCATTGCTACTTACAACAAAATACAAACACACTTCTTGTGTATCCATTCACCTTTGGTCACATCTCCACCTTAATATAAAATTGGCAAATTGTAAAAAATTTGACCTATAATTAAATAATAATAAGGTAAATCCTTGACCTAGAGGTCAAATTTTTTACCAAAATGCACTTAAAACCTTATGTGGATTAACGTTCATCTAACATTTCGAAATAAAGCAAATTAAAAACCACAAATATATATATATATATGATATAATATATATATATATATATATATTTATATATATATATATATATATATATATATATATATATATTATATATATATATATATATATATATATATATTATATATATTATAACCTTATTAAAAAGTATCACACGTTATCACATAAATAAAAACAAAACAACAAAAATAACACTCAAAAATTTTATGTATTCAAAACTTTGGCGTTAAACTCGAGTACAATGAGTAATGAGTCCATGTCCGAAACGCGTCGTCGTAAAGAGTGACTGAAAGGTTGGCAGCCATGATGGCGAAGACGTAGTCTGCGAGAATGATTCTGATTATTATTAGAAGTGAAAGTAAAATCTCGTTCATTAAATAATAGAATAAAAATAATAATAATAATAATAAAATGTGGATTTTTAAAAGTTTTTAATTTAATTTTAAATTTAAAAAAAAAAAAAAAAATTATTATATATATATATATATATATAATATATATTTATATAAATAATAAATATTTAAATTTAAAATAAATTAAAAATAATTTAATAATATATAATATATTATATATTTTTTTTTTTTTTTAATAATAATAATAAAAATTTTTCATTTTTAAAAGTATTGTACTTTAATTTTTTTAAATAATCAATAATAATAATAAATAATTAATAATAATAATAATAATAATTAATAATAATTAATAATATAATAATAATAATAATATATATAATAATAATAAGATAATAATAATAATCATAATAGAATAAAATACATAATAATAATGAATAATAATTATAAGAGAGTAGAATTTATCTATATAATAATAATAATAATAATAATAATATAATAATAATAATAATAATAATAATAATTATACATTGTGTAGAAGAGAAACTTTTAATGCGTGAATGACATCAGAGAAGTCGCTGAAGGAGTAAAGAAGAAGAATAGAAATATAAGAATAAAATTTATTTAAAAAATGGAAAAAAAACCGTACTTTCAAAAAGGAAATATATATAATATATATATATATATATATTATATATATATATATATATATATATATATATATATATATATATATATATAATATATATATATATATATTATATATATATATATATATATATATATATATATATATATATATATATATATATATATATATATTATATATATATATATATATATATATATATATATATATATATATATTTTTAATTTCCAGTCTATTAAACAATACAACAGTATAAACAATTTTTATGCTACTTATATAAAAGGTTTAACATGAATTTTAAAGAAGGGAAAAAAATTTTAAAAAATGATATAAATGCATGGCATACTAACATTCTTTAGGGAGGGGCCCACCTCCAGTACCGCTGACCCGTGAGTCATTGAGTAGTAATAAAATATATCTTCCAAAACGTTAAACACATAAATATAAATAAAAGGAGAATCATCTGACAATAAGGCTTAACTGTACGTGCTATATTTATCAGATTGGGAGACACCATAACTTTCTCAGGGTTATTTGGCGAGTTTATATATATATATATATATATATATATATATATATATATATATATATATATATTATATATTATATATATATATATATATATATATATATATATTATTATACTTTTCCTTTTTACTGCTCGTTTGAAGCATTTTCTTTATTAATAAAAAAACTTTCATTGACAAATATTATATTAGAAATTAGAATTCCTAACTTTTTTCAGGGTTATTTTTTCGTTTTTTCGAAAGTTTTTTTTTTAAAAAAAAAAAAAAAAAAAAAAAAAAAAAAAAAAAAAAAAAAAAAAAAAAAAAAAAAAAAAAAAAAAAAAAAAAAAAAAAAATATATATATATATATATATATATATATATATATATTATATATATATATATATATATATATATATATATATATATATATATATATATAATATATATATATATATATATATATATTATATATATATATTATATATTATATCAGAGTGGCATGGCTTGGTAATATGATAATTAAAGCATCAATATAAGCTGATGTGTCCGGTCATATTTGCAAGGGACACGTCTTCAGTAAGGCGATTCACCAATTATAAATGTCAAAAACTTTACACTGAAATGGATTCACTCTTCTCCCTCTTTTCCCCTTTTCACATGTTATGTGCCCCCTCCCCCTTCACTCACATAGTCTTACAAATAGAAGTTCCAAGAGATTACACAGGGCAAGAAAAGGGATTCCACAGAGCAAGAAAGAGAATTCGCAGGGAAAGAAAGAGATTACACAGGGCAAAAAAGAAAGAGATTTCACAAGTTAAGAAAAGAGATTCCACAGGGCAAGAAAAGAGATTCCACAGGTCAAAAAAAAGAGATTCCACATGGAAAGAAAGAAAGAGATTCAGAGCAAGAATAGAAATTCCACAGAGCAAGAAAAGAGATTCCACAGGGCAAAAAAGAAAGAGATTCCACAGGGCAAGAAAAAAGATTCCACAGAGCAAGAAAGAAAGAGTTTCCAAAGAGCAAGAAATGAGATTCCACAGGGCAAGAAAGAATGAGATTCCACAGGGCAAGAAAGAAAGAGATTCCACAGAGCAAGAAAGAGGCTGTATAGAATAGGTTAAAAGCAATTTTACAAGGACAATACAAAGTTTCTGTATACCAGGGGTTCTCAATCATATTTTTGGCTTGTGGACCCCCTGGGTCCTAACTTTACGTATTTGGACCCCATACAATCATATTATGGACCCCTGAAATAATATATTTTTCTAGAGACCCCACAAAGCTTTTGTGGTTTCCTGGGGATCCATATGAACCCTGGTTGAGACACACTCCTATATTATAATATATATATATATATATATATATATATATATTATAATATATAATATATATATATATATATATATAATATATATATATATATATATATATATATATATATATATATATATATATATATATATATTATCAAAGGAAAGATATTGAGGTTTATTTATATGTATACTCTTCAATATAAATATTAACATATTGAATAACAACTTCCCGTTTAATTAAAAGCTAATTACTTCAAGCTCCAATTCTCTTTTCTTCAATTTCGAATAACTTTTTTGTGCTTCAAATTACAACAGTTGTGCAAACAATAATCGCAAACAATTCATCTGTGATAAGCAGTTATAGAAAGGCTTCATAAATCTTTATTTAACTAGGCTAATCTTTTCCTGGATGACGTCATATATTACGTCATATGACGTCATTTTTATTACTTTTTTTTTTTTAGGTTCCGTCACACGTGTAGTAAATTACGTTACTCTTCCCGGCAGTTAGTTAGTTAATTTTTTTTTTTTTTTTTTTTTTTTTTTTTTTTTTTTTTTTAAATTCGGGGAATTTCGATTGGAAACTTCTTTTGAAAAACAAGAAAATCTCGAAGTAGAAAGTGAAAGTTCTACGAAGAATTTCCTAAACGGATTTTAAAAACTTGTCAAAATTTATTGATTTCCAAGGTCGAGCTTTTTTGGAACTTTGAATACACGGATTGTCTCTCCCTCACGGACACGAACGTCCGAACGAATGAACGCACGTTTATATTATATATATATATATATATATATATATATATATATATATATATATATATATATATATATATATATATATATATATATATATATATATATATATATATATATATATATTATATATATATATATATATATATATATATATATATATATATATATATATATATATATATATATATATATATATATATATATATATATATATATATATATATATATATATATATATATATATATATATATATATATATATATATATATATATATATATATATATATATATATATATATATATATATATATATATATATATATATATATATATATATATATATATATATATATATATATATATATATATATATATATATTATATATATATATATATATATATATATATATATATATATATATATATTAGTGATGGAATCAGAATTCGCATCCTTATCAAAATTAACATCCGCATTTGCATCCACATCCGCATCCGCACTTTCGAAAATTTTACATCCGCATCAGAATCCGCATCCGCATCCGCACTTTCGAAAAATCAACATCCGCTTCCGCATTCACACTTCTCCAAAATTCGACCTCCGCATCCGCATCTACATCTGCAAATTAGAAAATTAGAATATATATATATATATATATATATATATATATATATATATATATATAATATATATATATATATATTATATATATATATATATATATATATATATATATATATATATATATAAACAAATAATTATATATATATATATATATATATATATATATTATATATATATATATATATATATATATATATATATATATATATATTATATATATTTAATTTGAACAGGTTCCCGGCTTTCTCCCTAACTCTGGAGGAATTTTAGCTGGCATTTGACCTTTAACCACCAGAGGTGAAATATATATATATATATATATATATATATATATATATATATATATATATATATATATATATATATATATATATATATATATATATATATATATATATATATATATATACATATATATATTTCACTTCTGGTGGGCAAAGGCCAAAGGCGTACTAAAATTCCACCAGAGTTAGGGAGAAAGTCTGGAACCTGGTGAAATAATATATATATATATATATATATATATATATATATATATATATATATATATATATATATATATATATATATATATATATATATATATATATATATATATATGTTCCCTTTATTTATTTCCTAACTCTAATAACTATTATAAAATCTTCGACTATCTAAACTCCAAAATGGAGCGCGTTCTCTCTTTTCATTCGTTCTCTGAAATTATTTATTTTACTTGATTTCAATATTACTTCCGCCAATAATTTTCTTTTAGTTATCAAGATATAGCTGATTAATTCGCCTTAAATTTCTCCCTCCAAAGACTGTGAGAAAAAGGAGGCAGCTCCCAGATTGCCTTGGAGATGAATCCAACATTCTAGATCTTTTCTTAACTCTTAATTCTTTTCCTTATCCTGTTAAACTTTTTTAACCTCTGAGTTCCTCCGATCAACTTATTACAGAACCTTCTTCAGTCTTTTCAAGTCTTCTTCTGCCAAGACACCCACTTATTGCTATGAAAAGTTTTTGGCACCAATTCTGCTAACTAGTTGGACTTGTTATTGTACTTCTCTGACTTCCCAATTGAATGACTACTGCTTTAGTGGGAGAGGTTTCTTGGAGTGCGCAGAGCACATAACAGCGCAGAAATTCTGTGACATGGAAGCATACATTTCATATTCTTTCCCTTCAACTAAAACTAACGAACCCTGGTTTAACTCTACTTGTTCATGTGCTATTCGCCACAAGGACATAATTCCTTTAGGAATTATGTCATCATCAAATTCCTGAAACTTATTCATCATATATTTCATTCTCGAAACTTGCCAAATTTATTCTCCGTGAAACAAACTTTTTTTTCGTATAATATGCAATGGTCATTCAACTTCCTTTACTCACTCCCTTTCTTGCATTTTGCAAAAAAATTCTTAAATCAAATTTTTTATTTCAGTTTCCTTTGTCTAGTGTTCCTCCAATAGTGATTTGAAGCAACTTTATTTCTGTTCTTTCCCGAATTTCTAATTGGGGCATAGAAAACATTTTTCAGTGCGTCAATTTATCAGTTCCTTCATCTTTGTACTCGACATACTCTTCCACATAACAATGGCATTTTCGAAAACACAAACTTTTGATGTTTCCTTCTCTAGTGATCTTTCTTCGAAGGATCACTTTTTTTTCTCTAAGTAAACAAGCTTCTAAGAGGTTATTGTTTCCGAGGTTCCTTAAAAATATTCAAGTCACTCCAGTTGCTTGCTCTCTATAGAAGTGTTGTTCACCCCTATATGAGGTATGCAATACACATCTAGGGTGGTTCTACTTCATGAAAGGTGGAGTCAGAAAGAGTAACAGAGGTAAATATCTCTGGAATTCATTTATTTTTCATACTCTGACTGTTCTAGTGCTTTTCGTTTCTGAGTAGTTTCCTTAAAGGAAATACTGTTTTTAAAATTTCAGAAACTTTCCTTAGTTTATAACACTTTTATCAATAGAGTTAGTAATAATAATCTAATTGGGTTGTCGTCTTTCAGCTCTTTCTCATACTATAATAATAAATTAACTTTAAAGTGTCAATCTTCATTCTCTTCTCAAGTTTCCTCCAAATGTACCACAGATTTCTTGACTTCTGCTGAAGCCAAACTCTTAAACCAAACCTTTGCTCCTAATTCTATTTTTGACAGATTGCTAATTTATTTTATTTTGAAGTTCTTGTCTCACGGGCATTGCACTATTCTAGGTAGTTTCTCCTTAAGATTCGAATGAGAGGTCGAACCAGAACCTTGAAGCATTGAATCAGTCACTCTAACGTTACCTCACAGCATTAGTCATTTTTCTTCGTCTAATTAAGGATTATGTTTCATTGGTATCTTTCCTGCAGCTCTCAAAACTATTTGGTTTTGAGCTTGCTTTATGTCTTCGTGTGAACTGTTCTGTCTCTAACTATCTACTCGTACCTTCCCTTGCTACAGAAACGCAGTTATTCTGCTTGAAGCATAAAAAAAAACTCTTTCAACGTTCTACAATCGTCTTGTTGCTTTAACGTCTGATCTTTATAAAATGTTTCTTAAAAAAGCAAAATTGGAAACATCTTAATTTAGAAGTTTAATCTCAGATTGCCTTTACTGCATTTGTTTGGAATGATCTGATTATGATCTTTTCTCTTCTCTATAAATCTTTGAAAGGTAATGGATATATGACAGTAGTCTGGTTTAAAGTTTTGATTTTTAATCATCTTTCTTTCCAAATCCATACTTCTCTCAGTAATCTGATTTTCTTTCCTGTCGTTCATAATCAGGTATTGTATATGTTCATCATCTTCAAAATTTATCAATAGTGGCCTTCCTCAAGGCTCTTATGCTTATTATTCCACTCTTTATTTTTCTGACCATTCCAAAAACGATATATCAGAAGAGCAGAAAATTTCTGTTGAAGGGAGGGACTGTCTTTGAGCAACTGACCTCTGGTCTTGTATTTGAAATTAGAGAAAAGTAAAGAAAGTTGAAAAAAACAAGAGGGTTGAAATTTTCATTTCCTCTATATACTCGTGAAAATCTTCCAGTAAACTAAAATATTTGTGAAATCCACACAACTTAAATTTTTCTCTATCTATAGTATCCCTCCTGACCTTTTTTTCATGAGCTTTTATGAAAGGAATTTTCTCCCTAAATAAGCTTCTAAATTATTAGGCATTCTCAGTAGGCATGCCAATATACAGGAAAAATATCCATATATGGATGATCGATATTTAATATATATATATATATATATATAATATATATATATATATATATATATATATATATATATATATATATATATATATATATATATATATATATATATATATATATATATATATATATATATATATATATATATATATATATATATATATATATATATATATATATATATATATATATATATATATATATATATATATATATATATATATATATATATATATATATATATATATATATATATATATATATATATATATATATATATATATATATATATATATATATATATATATATATATATATATATATATATATATATATATATATATATATATATATATATATATATATATATATATATATATATATATATATATATATATATATATATATATATATATATACTATATATATATATATATCTATTTACAATAAATATTACATGATAAAGTTTAGTCGTCGTATATAAATGTAATTTTATATTTATTTTGAATCGTAACTGATGTTAAGGTTATATTTTTGAGCCAATTCTTTAAATTGTGTTTTATGCTCTTCGTATTCAGGGTAACATTCTTTATCATTGTAACTATTTATAAAGTCTTTTCGATTAATGAGAAATTCTTTCCTGTCAGTAACGTTGTTGGAGGTGTGAATCATGACGTCAGGACATGTCATAGTCCATACATTGAGTTTCTGCAACCTCATAAACCAATCGAGTTTTCTCATTTCGAAAGATAGATTAAAATCCGGAAGAACTTCTTTAAATAAATGAGTGTCAACGAGAAATGAGTTTGACGTGACGTCACAAAAGAAACAAGCTTCTTTAGAGTATTCGTAACCATTAATTATATTGAAATGAGAACCTTGAAGCTTAAGTTGAGAACATGTGTAATCCCATCCGCCGTCTTTTCCCCTCTCTGCAAACCCGATCACTCCAACCACTTTTACTTCTTCAATTGTGTTCAAAAGGCGTGTAATATTTAGGTCAGGAGTTACTGCAAGTGGTTCATGCAATATTAAGGTGAAGGGGGTTTCTATTGAACGAAGGATTGTCTTCAAAACAGGCTCATTCCATTTATCACATAAAACCTATGGAAGATATATATATATATATATATATATATATATATATATATATATATATATATATATATATATATATATATATATATATATATATATATATATATATATATATATATATATATATATATATATATTGTTATGCGTGATATTGCATATAAATAAATGAGAGAACGTAGGGCAGTTAGAACCTATAAAAAGTACTTATCCTTTGGGCATGTGGGATGTAAGGATGCTTCTAACAATAGTTTCGCCCAGGGACTGAATGGCTCGTCTCTTTCGCTGTCAGTTCCACCATTTCCTACGCACGAATATCTATACTCTATAGTCTTACTTCTTACTCATTTTTTTACGCACGCTACATGCACGCACCCATACACAATCACACAACTTTTGCAAATTTTTAAGTAAAATATCACTGCTTAATTGTAAAAATCTGTTGGGAAATGTTCCAATGATAGCCCCTCATCCATCTCTCTCCCTTCATCACCTATGAGCGTGTGGACTCTGATTTTGATGGTAGGATAGTACTGTTGTATTACCTTCTGTTAAAGAACTCTTTTCTAAAACTTTGCATCTAATTATATTCTGGACTATTCTTATTCTCCATCTCCCTCCAACTCATTTAAGCTTAGCATTTATTTTTTTTAAAGATGTTATTTTCTCTCTCTCTCTCTCTCTCTCTCTCTCTCTCTCTCTCTCTCTCTCTCTCTCTCTCTCTCTCTCTCTCTCTCTCTCTCTCTCTCTCTCTTTCTTTCTTTTTCTTTTTATATCTCTCTGAGTTTAAAA
>SEYY01007177.1:17500-27500 GCA_009176605.1 Armadillidium nasatum
AGATATTCAAGTGAAAAAAAAAATATCTGTAAGCTGAAATTTGAAAATAAATGTTGAATATAATTTAATCTGTTTCTGTTTAATTAAATTAAATAGTTTAATTAAATATTAATTAAATCTGTTTCACTTAATCTATTAAAATCTATTAAAATTTCTTTATATTTTTACAAAAAAAGCGAAAAATATTTTACAAAGTTTGAAAGACATTTGGAGTAGATTTTAAAAATCTAAAAGCCATTTTAGACAAACATTTTAAAAATATTATTATTGTAATTATATTAATTAACTTTGAAAGAACATAATACAATTTTTTAAATTATTAATAAATGTTTAAACAATTAATGACTAACTGATTTTAACATTTTTTAAAACTTATTTAATTAAACAGTTGGATAGAAATTAATTTCTCAAAATATAACAAGAATTAAAACATTTTAATAATGGTTGCTTTACTTAATATTTAGTGCTTTCAAATAATATATTTTTCCGTATAATGACAGTTAATCATTACAATATGTTTCATATTAAGACACTGTTATTTCTAATTTTTCATACAATTCAATTGATTTCATCTTTCAGCATAACATCACTTTGCCCTGTTTTTGTTCTTAATGTCCATTAAAATTTTTTCATTTACTAATCACATGATGTTCGTAAAAGAAACGATGTTTCTATAAGAATGGCAAGTTTCCATCCATAGGATGAATGTCAAGACATAAAGGATGAGATGGAATTAAACATTTTGGCCAGAAATAGTCAGACTTTTTAAAACGCCAGTGAGCTTCGTGTTTTAATAAGTTTCCACCGTATCTTTCCAAAGCAGATTTTCCAGGATTGAAGAAGGCAGTTACTCTCACGTCTCCAACCTTAACATAACTATGAAGAAAACATTTTGTTTTTAGTATGGTTAAAATATCATTATTTGCTGTGTTGGTTAAATTTGAAGTCCAAAATGAAGGTGAAAAATCTAAGTTTCTTTTTTCTTTTAGGATTACCTTTGCAACTCCAATGGGATCTTTTATAAATTCCTTTGCTTTAACTACGTAATAACCAAACAATAAACAAGGAACATCTTCTGGAATGTCATTTATATCAGTCAAGAAGGGGTAGACTTTGTTCCAAGAATCAAACCTAAATCCTCCCTCCCAAGTAATTCTGAAGTACGTTTGTAGATCTTCAGTATTAGCAAAACTGTTAATATTAATAGAAAAATTTTCTATTCCGTAAATTATCGATTTCCATTTCAAAAAATTTGCTTCGTTAAGATTTTCAAATGTTACATCGTCATCAAAATCCCACGGGATATGATCCTTAAACTTAACAGCTCCTAAATTACTTCCGATTTCCAATCTATGAGAAATGAGCAAATTTTCCATTTGCGTTGTAAACTTTTTAATCATGTTGTTCTTTATTTGTAAGCAACATTTTGGTAGCAAGTACTGCCTAACTCTAGATCTGGCCCTACATTGGTATTCAATTTCATCACAACTGAAGATTAAAACAGTCCCATTGGGAAAGCTTATGTAACTCACTTCGTATTTTTTAACAAGTTTTCTATACACACGTTTCATGTCTAAATATTCAAGATTTTTAATCATTGACTTGTCATGTGTTTCTTCACATAGTTTTTCTTTTACTTTAACAATTTCAATCTTTTCAGATTTTCTGCTTGGACAAAACAAGGTTAATATATTATGTCTTTGTAGCTGTATTGCCCAGTCTATTTGACTGGCAGGAAGCGGGAAATTATAATCGGGTTTGATTTCTTGTAATATACTTGTAGCAGCAAGAAAGGACGTTGATACTACGTCACAGAAATAACAATTATCGTCAACAGAATCATATCCTTGGAATAATCTCAAATTATCTCTTTCAAGGGAAAGTTGCAAACAAGAAAATTGAAAATCATTCTCTGATATTTCTCCTTCTATTCCAATGACTCCAACTTCTTTAATTCTGTTGTAAACATCGAAGAGTTTAGTAAGATTTAGATCTGGTGTCACTGCTCTTCTTGAATGAAAATATAAAACAAAAGGAGTTTTAACAGAAGACAGAAGAGCTCCAAGAGGATTATCATTCCATGAAGAACACTGGATCTAAAATATATATATATATATATATATATATATATATATATATATATATATATATATATATATATATATATATATATATATATATATATATATATATATATATATATATATATATATATATATATATATATATATATATATATATATATATATATATATATATATATATATATATATATATATATATATATAT
Source organism: Armadillidium nasatum (assembly GCA_009176605.1). NCBI lineage: Eukaryota > Metazoa > Arthropoda > Malacostraca > Isopoda > Armadillidiidae > Armadillidium > Armadillidium nasatum. The sequence continues at coordinate 19,790 of SEYY01007177.1, forward strand.
ATATATATATATATATATATATATATATATATATATATATATATATATATATATATATATATATATATATATATATATATATATATATATATATATATATATATATATATATATATATATATATATATATATATATATATATATATATATATATATATATATATATATATATATATATATATATATATATATATATATATATATATATATATATATATATATATATATATAGAGACAGACAGACAGACAGACAGACAGGCAGAGAGAGAGAGAAAGAGAAAGAGAAATTTACTTACTTTAATTATTGTTAATTTTTGAAATTTTTCATGTTGAATTTTATGGTCTTGTTTCTTAAGATCAAGTGCAAGAATTCCTTTCAGGAATCCCAATTTATTGATAATTTTTTCAGTATCTTCCAAATCTTTCTCATAAATACGATTTTCTTCGGAATTTGCTTCACAATAATTGATAAGAACAGTCACTAATGAATCTAAGTTTGATGAAGATCTTTCTGAGTTTGAAGAAATTTCTTCCTCTGAAAGTCCGACTTTCCAAAGTCTTGACTTTTGACTTTCTGAAGACTTCAATTTGAGAATTTTGGAATTTTTTATTGAATTTTTCTTTTTAATGAAATCGGGAAAATTTGGGTAGAAAAATCTTTTGTCAAGAATTTTCACAGTATGTTCAAGTCTTTCTAAGGCTCCTTTTCGGTTCCCTTTCACTGAAATATATATATATATATATATATATATATATATATATATATATATATATATATATATATATATATATATATATATATATATATATATATATATATATATATATATATATATATATATATAATATATATATATATATATATATATATATATATATATATATATATATATATATATATATATATATATATATATATATATATATATATATATATATATATATATATATATATATATATATATTTCTCCTCTGGTGGGCAAAGGCCAGAGGCCTACTCATGTTCCACCAGAGTTAGGGGAAAGTCGGGAACATGGTCAAATTAAAGGCCGACATGACCTGATACACGGCGTTTGAAAGTACCTAAGTCATAGGAAGTTGGGAAAATAGATGAAGGAAGTGTGTTCCAGACTTTACCAGTGGAGTACATGTAAGATTGAGCATAGCGGTTAAGTCTGGGGTCAGAGAGTTGGACAGAGAAAGGATGAGACTGTGTAGAAAGTCGAGTCGCATGAACCCTTCTTAATGGAGGAGGTATGCGACGAGAGAGTTCAGAAGAGCAGTGACCATTGTAATAGCGATAGTATAAAGAGAGTGACGCAACATTTCGACGGGCAGAAAGAGATTGGAGAGAATTAGTAAGAGCAGGAGAATTTATAAGGCGAAAAGCTCTAGACTCCACCTTTTCCAGGAGAGCTGTATGAGTGGAACCACCCCAGATGTGGGACGCATACTCCATACAGGGGCGAACAACACTCCTATACAGAGCAAGCAACCTCTTAGAAGCTTGTTTAGAAAGAGAGGTAATGTGATCTTTCCAAGAAAGATCACGAGAAAAAGAAACACCTAGAATATTAAGGAGAGATGAAGGTTTGAGTTGCGTATCGTAGTTGTGTTAAAGATTGTGTCGAGTAGAGAGATGGAGGAATTGAGTTTTTGAGGCATTGAAGACGACCATGTTTTCTTTGCTCCAATTTGAAATGAGAGATAGATCAGAGGTTAGTTGCTCCAAGGCCACCCTCCTTGCCTCTATTAAATGTTGCTGGGAGGGGCGTCTTTCAAAATGAAAGGAGTAATTAAGGGTGGAGTCATCAGCATAGGAGTGGATAGGAGAAGAAGTAATAGAAAGAAGGTCATTAATGAAAAACAGAAAAAGTGTTGGGGATAGGACAGATCCTTGAGGAACACCACTATTAATAGATTTATAGGATGAACGGTGGCCGTCTACAACAGCTGCTATAGAACGACCAGAAAGGATATCAGAGAGAAGGTCACAGAGAGAAGGATAGATTCCGAAAGAGGGAAGTTTGGAAATCAAAGCTTTGTGCCAGACTCTATCGAAAGCTTTCGACATGTCCAGCGCCACAGCAAAAGATTCACCGAAATGCCGAAGAGTCGGAGGACCAAGAGTCAGTAGAGAAGGGAAAGAAGATCACCCTTAGAGCGTTTCTTACGAAAGCCATACTGGCGATCAGAGATAAGATTAGAAGAATTGAGATGTTTCCAAATCTTCCTGTTAAGGATAGATTCGAAAACTTTAGAAAGAAAGGAGGTTAAAGAAATAGGAGGATAGTAAGAGGGCTGAGGGGGGTCCCCCTTCTTCGGCACAGGCTGAATGAGAGCACGTTTCCAGCGAGAAGGGAAGGTTGAAGTAGAAAGGCAAAGACGAAATAGTTTACAAAGGCAGGGTGCAAGATCGGAAGCACAAGTTTTGAGAACCACAGGAGGGATACCATCAGGACCGTACGCCTTCTTAGTGTTAAGCTCAGAGAGAGCAGAAGTGACGTCTTTACAAGAAATTATAATTGTAGACATAAATGAGTTAGAGGGGATTGAAGGGGGATGAACAGCTCCGGAATCGTCTAAGGTTGAATTTAAGGCAAAAGTTTGAGCAAAGAGTTCAGCTTTAGAGGAAGGCAAAACGGCAGTTGAACCGTCAGAAGATACTAGAGGAGGGAAAGAGGAAGAAGCAAAGTTAGAGTTGACATTTTTTGCAAAATGCCAGAAAGTTCGAGAGGAAGAGGAGCCAGAAAGATTGTTGCATTTGCGACGGAGAAAAGAGTTTTTAGTATCTCGAAGAATAGATCTGGCACGATTCCAGGATGAAATATAAGTAGCGTGAGATTCTGGAGTTTGAAGACGACGGTAATCCCTGAAGGCAGCATCCCTGCGGCGGATAGCACGAGAACAAGCAGAGTTAAACCAAGGTTTATTAGGTTTAGTGGAAGGGAAAGAATATGGAATGTACGCCTCCATGCCAAAAAGAATCACCTCAGTTATGCGCTCTGCACATTCCGAGGGACCCCTCACACGAAAACAGTAATCATTCCATGGAAAATCAGAAAAGTACGACCGCAAGTCAGACTAGTTAGTGGCACCAAAAGGCCAAAAACGTCTCCTCGCCGAGGGCTTGGGCCGTTCTTGCGGAAGATTTGAAGAGACAGGACATGATGACAGACAAGAAGATGATCGGATGAACACAGAGGAGGAAAGAGTTTAACAGTATAAGGAGAAGGATTAGAAGTTAGAAAAAGGTCTAGAATGTTGGGTTCATCACCAAGACGGTCAGGGATACTGGTAGGGAGATGCACCAACTGATCAAGGTTGTTCTGGATAGAAAATTGGAAGGCGAGTTCACCAGCTGGATCATGAGAACTAAATGAAAGCCATTGGCGGTGGTGAACATTGAAATCACCTAATATGATGATTTCGGAGAAAGGAGAAGAAGAAAGAATGTGTTCTATTTTGGAGTTAAGATAGTCGAAGAATTTTGGATAGTCTGTAGAATTAGGAGATAAGTAGACAGAACAAATGAATTTAGTTGTAGAGTTGCAAGAAAGTTTGAGCCATAAGTAGAGAATTCAGAAGACTCCAAATTAGAGACACGAGAACAGACAAAATCGTTGCGCACATATGTGCAACATCCGCCTTTGGCTGAAAATTGAGGATAGAGACAGTAGGAGGAAACAGAGTAGGGTTTGCTGTCAGAGCACTCAGACACCTGAGTTTCAGTTAAGAACAAGAGATGAGGTCTAGAAGAAGAGAGGTGGTGTTCGACAATGTGAAGATTAGAAAAAAGACTGCGAATGTTGCAGAAATTAATGAAATAGGAAGACCGTGCACCAGGGCAAGTCGGCATAGAGGTCTTGGTGGCGCCAACCCCATCACCGGAGGCCACCAACTCCCAAGTGGTGATGGGGGAAGGAATGGATGAGGGGATATATTTGGAATCCGCCCCTCTTGGATTCTCCGAGGCAGATTTAAGTTTTGCCATTTTGATAAATTTAATAGGTAATGTTAGTGTAAGTGTTTGTAAATATTGTAAGACACATGTGAAGAAGGAGGAAGGTTGGAGCATAGGCACTCCAATGTCGGTCGAGGGTACACTAGAGACCCTCAGAGAAGATGAAACGCGAAAAGGAACGAACCAAAGGGCAACGGAGTGAAACGGAATGGTCTAGCCCATCCTATCACCCCGTGTGTTAAGCCCAGTGGGGGGTACTTGTATCGCTTCGGACTGCGCTACGTCCTCCCCCTATATATATATATATATATATATATATATATATATATATATATATATATATATATATATATATATATATATATATATATATATATATATATATATATATATATATATATATATATATATATATATATATATATATATATATATATATATATATATATATATATATATATATATATATATATATATATATATATATATATATATATATATATATATATATATATATATATATATATATATATATATATATATATATATATATATATATATATATATATATATATATATATATATACGCACATAATTGTGAGTATTTTTTTTTTTTTTTTTTTTTTTAATGTTTACAGTTAATGAAGCCTTTCAAGATTTATTAATATTGTGTATAATGAGAAACATTTCACTAACTGAATGAGATCATATTGATGAATTATTGATCTGAAGGAATCAAATAACATGTCTTTTACTCTCTATCTATCTCTCTCTCTCTCTCTCTCTCTCTCTCTCTCTCTCTCTCTCTCTCTCTCTCTCTCTCTCTCTCTCTCTCTCTCTCTCTCTCTCTTCTTTCTGGATGCTTGTTTAAAAAATGAATAGCTCTAAGAATTAAGTAGGTACGAATTCCAAAACCTTTCTCGGCAATATATGCCCGCAAGTACATACACACTCACATAGATGATAATAATTAATTAACTTGAAGTAGTTAAAATGAGTTTTACTCACGACACAAGGTCTGTACAGAATCAAAAGAAACAAGGCAGATTATCTCTGTTACCTGTAGACTTTTTTGCTAAGGTATCGCAAAGTTTAATATGCATACCCATTAATCCCTTAGATAACTATCATCTCAGGTTAGACTATCATTAGCAAGCTTGTTTTGAGGATTATAAAGACGTTGAAAATGCTTCCCTACCACACTGGTGTCGTCCATAAACTGAAAGAACAAAACTATGGAAAATGCAATTAATTCTGATTGGGTATTATGAGGCGCCTTCAAGAAGTTCTTCACGTCATTCTAAAAGGCTTGCTCTTTATAGTGGTGTCGTTCGTCCCTTTATGGAATACTCCTCACACATCTGGGGTGGTTCCACTCATACAGATTTCCTTGAAAAACTGGAGTCTAGGGCATTTCCTTCTTATAAACTCACTTGCTCTCATTAACACCCCAATCTTTTTCTGTCAGTCGAATTGTTTCGTTACTCTCTCTCTCTCTCTCTCTCTCTCTCTCTCTCTCTCTCTCTCTCTCTCTCTCTCTCTCTCTCTCTCTCTCTCTCTCTCTCTCTCTCTCTATGGACAATGGACACTATTCTTATGAACCCTCCGGTTGCATTCCTCCTCCACGATACTTATCTCATTCTTTCTCTATTCAACTCTCCGACCCCAGGGTTAACCGCTATGCTGAATCTTACAGATATTCAACTGGTAAAAATTTGTAACATACTCCTTTAACCTATTTTACCACCTTCCTTTGAGTTGCAAACCTTCAAACGCCGTGTACCGGGACATGCATTTCTTTGGCCCTGATACTGACTACTTTCTTTTAACTCTGGTGGAATACTGGCAGTCCTTTGCCCTTTAGACACCATGAGTGATATAAGAAATATGTATAAGGAGTCAAATACCTAATTCCAGTTCGACTTCCAAGATAAGGAGTCAAATACCTAATTCCTGTTCGACTTCCAAGATAAGGAGTCAAATACCTAATTCCTGTTCGACTTCCAAGATAAGGAGTCAAATACCTAATTCCTGTTCGACTTCCAAGATAAGGAGTCAAATACCTAATTCCTGTTCGACTTCCAAGACTTGCTGGGCGAGGTGACGATGGATAATCAAATCTTCATCGCTGTAAAAATCTCTTATCACTGGAATTTTAATTCCTTTGGCATGCTTTATGAGAGCTGTAAAAGAAAGTAAGGAAAATAATAAAACAATGCAAGAAATGCCAGCAAATGTTGGAAATATAAATTAAGAAAAGTAAGAGAAAATAAGGAAAAGGATGACAAAAGTAAAAAAGGCAAAAAAGTAAAAGAAAGTATTAAAAAGTAAGAAACAAAATTAATAAAAAGTTCGAAAAGTTTGAAAAAGTAATAAAAACAGTAGAAAAAAGTTTGGAAAGTAAGAAAAGTACGACAAATAAGGAAAAGATTAAGAAATAGCAAGATAAAAATAAGGAAAAGTAAGAATAAAGTAAGAAAAACTTAGAAAAGCAAAGGAAAAATAAAAAGGAAAAGAAAAATTTGAATAAAGTAAGAAAAAGTAATAAAAAGTAAGAAAATTTTGAAAAATTAAGTAAAAGTAATAAAATGTAAGAAAAAGTAAGAACAAGTGAGAAAGGAGTAATAAAAAACAATAAAAGTAATAAAAAGAAAGAAAAATAAGAAAAAGTAAGTAAAAGTAATAAAATAAAAGAAAAAGTAAGTAATAAAAGTATGAAAGAGTGAGAAAAGTAAGAAAAACTAAGAAAAAGTAAGAAAAACTTAGAAAAAGTAAGAAAAAATAAAAAAGTAAGAAAAAGTAAGAAAATTAAACAAATCAAAGTATATAAAGAGAGGCAGAGTGAACCATAGAAATAAAAGATTTTAAATTTAATTCAGAAAAGACAAAATAATATTTAACTTTATATATATCATTTATTAAATTATTTCACATATTTTTATTTTATATATATTAATAATATATTAAATGAAATAAATTTATTTTTACAAATAACTATTAAAATATGGGTCAAGAAAACAAACACTTCGATATATATATATATATATATATATATATATATATATATATATATATATATATATATATATAATATATATATATATATATATATATATATATATATATATATATATATATATATATATATATATATATATATATATATATATATATATATATGTGTGTGTGTGCGCGTTATATAAAGGAGAATGTCAAGCAGTATATATCAAATTTCATGCATGTTAATTAAAGTTCCTTTGGGTTTCTGTGGCAGTATAAAATAGACCTTCGTACCTTGATGGCGTTGAGAATAGTTTTTTTTTTGGGGGGGGGCTTCTGTTTTGTAGTTGTTTTTGCTGTTGTTGTTGTTGATATTGTTATTGTAGTAGTTTTTGTTTTATGTTGTTGTTATTGTTATTGTTGTATTAGTAGCAGCAGTAATATTGATAGTTGCTATTTGTTTAATTGAATAGATTGCTGATTTTTACTTCAAGTTGAAACTATATTTTTGATTATTATTAGTTGTAGAAGTCATTGTGTTTCTCTGTATATATATATATATATATATATATATATATATATATATATATATATATATATATATATATATATATATATATATATATATATATATATATATATATATATATATATATATATATATATATATATATATATATATATACATATGGCTCAGTTAGAGGTGAATAATGCTGGACTTCTGTATTCATAATATAAATTTAAGGA
>SEYY01007177.1:35000-37500 GCA_009176605.1 Armadillidium nasatum
TGGAGAGTATATCATATGAGTGGATTAGGTTAGATGAGCAGTTGAGAAGATCATTAATGATAAGTAGGAATAGAGTAGGAGACAAAACAGAACCCTGAGGAACACCACAATTGATAGTAAATGAAGAAGAAGTCGTCCCATCAACAATTGTATAAAAGAAACAATTAGAAAGAAAGCTAGACATAAGTAAACAAAAAGAAGTAAGAACCACAAGTGATGGGAGCTTGGAAAGCAGTGACGCATGCCATACTCGGACAAATGCCTTAAATATATCAAGCGCCACCACACAAGTCTCTCAATGGTTCCTAAGGGCAGACGAACATAAATCTGATAGATGGGAAAGTATATCTATTAGAATTCAAACGTCGAAAGCCATACTGATGATCAGAAAGGAAATGGGATTCCAGATGATCTAAGAAATGAGAGTTTAAAACTGTTTCAAAGATATTAGACAGAATACAAGTGAGAGCTATAGGGCGATAGTTGGAAGGATCAGAGAGGCTACCTTTTTTAGGAATAGGTTAGACTAATGCGCGTTTCCAACACTGAGGGAAAGTACTAGTATTGAGGCATAGAGAAAAAAGTTGAACGAAGAATAGAGCCAGCTCAAAAGAAGCACACACTTTTCAAACTCGGAGGGGAATGCCATTCGGCCAATTGCCTTCCTAAGGTTCATAGATTTCAGAAAGTCCAAGCACCTGATCAAATGTAATCATAGGTAAAGGCATGGAACATCTTAGAGGAGAAGATGTAGGAGGAAGATTACCGGAGTCGTTCAGGGTTGATTTAGTGGAGAACAGAAGGGCAAAGTGATTAGCCTTTTCAGTTGGAGTGGTAGCAAAACAACCATCAGAGCGAATAAGAGGAGGAAAAGATTAAATAATAATATATATATATATATATATATATATAATATATATATATATATATATATATATATATATATATATATATATATATATATATATATATATATATATATATATATATATATATGATGACCTTTTAAAAAGAACGAGCAAGGAGAATGCGTACCGATTTGGAGTGTAAATATTTGAAGAATTTTGGATATTTAGTGGTATGAATTGATAAATAGACATGTCAAATGAATTTGTTTCAAGATTAGCAAAAGAACCTGATCCATCTTTGGGTGAAGTACTCATTCCAAAGATGGAGCCAATTACACAGTTTTCATGATTGTGGATTCTTAAGTTTTACTTACGATCATTTAATTCACTTTTACGATATTTCTCTATTATCTGGTTACGCATATAATTTGTTACATCATTTTGTTAATAAAAAGACAATTATAAAGTTCTTTTAGATAATGTTAGCTTAATTCTTAATCTGATAAGATACAATACAAATACAGAATACGGCAAACGCAAAGTGTATCCATAGTATAAATATATGTATATAAACTATGTTGTTACCATTTGTCGCAGAGGGAAATTGATTGAATTTTAGCCTGCGATCATTCTGTTTCATTTTATGAATATAATTCTTAAAAAAAAAAACTATTTCTGTACAATGATCTTTTCTCTTTTGTCACACTTCTTATTGGAAGCTCTTTAGCTCCTTTTTCTCAAGTTTCTAAACATTTGACGTAAATCTCAGAGGATGCCAGATTTTTTTATCGTTAATTCGATATTTTAATAGATAAATATTCCACGGTCTTGTGTTGTGATTTAAGAAGCCTGAAATTGAGTTAGACTGTTTTAATAGATAAATATACCACAGTCTTGTGTTGTGATTAAGAAGCCTACTATTGACATGAAATTGAGTTAGGCGGTTTTATGCAGCTTTTATATTTTTATTGTTTAAATTTTTTATATAATAAAAGTAATGAAATAATGATGTGTAAATAACTACATCCTTCAGATGGTATTTGCGTCTTTTCATTTTAATTACAAATTTCAGTATTGATAAGTGTATTTCAACAGGTTAATTAAATTATCATTTAAAAAAATTATATTTATTTATTATTAAATGTATAATATAATATTCTTAACAAGCTTAATCACAAAAGATACATAAAATGAACAAAATATTACTATAAAAAAAGATTTTAGGAAAAATTAAAAGAGGACATAGAAGTAAACTAAAAATTAAAATAGCAATCTACACAAAAATTAAATTTTTATTAATTAATTAATTAAGGGGTAAATCTGCTATCACCCCACACTCTAAAATATTCAATTTTAGTTTATTTTTGGTTGCAGATTTAATGGCCTTAAGTCCTTTCGTGACTTTTCCTATACATGGAAAGCAGGATCTTGAAGGCCAGGTTTCTAGATAAATTTTAAAGTGATTTATTTTTTCCCCAAACTCATTCGCAGTTATATAACCGCCTTTTATATAATTCATATTCTCACATCCATCGTTTATCACCTGGTTCTGTAATTGATTCTGTATCTTCTTTAATCCCTATTTGGAGCGACTCTCCCTCTAAGCCTATTCGCTCGTGATTGTAGGTGTTAGCATTGCGGAAGCTCAAATT
>SEYY01007178.1:0-2500 GCA_009176605.1 Armadillidium nasatum
AGCCTCAGAGCACCCAATCTCTTAGAAGTTTTGTTTAGAAAGAAATAATGTGATCTTTCCAAGAAAAATCATGAGAAAAAGAAACACCGAGAATATTGAGGAGAGATGAAAGTTTGAGTTGAGTGTTTTCGAAGATGTCATAGTTGCGTGGAAGATTGTGTCAAGTAGAAAGATGAGGAACTGAGTTTTTGAGGCGTAAAAAGCAACCATGTTTTTACTGTGACCCCAATTTGAAATACGAGAAATATCAGAGATCAGTTGTTCCAAGGCCATTCTTCTTGAATCTATCAACTGCTGTTGGGAGGAGCGTCTTTCAAACTGAAAGGAGTAATGAAAGGTGGAGTCATCGGCATAGGAGTGTAATAGGAGACGAAGGTAATGAGAGAAAAGAGTTGGGGATAGGACAGATCCTTGGGGAACACCGCTATTAATAGATTTATAAGAAGAACGGTGGCCGTCTACAACAGCTGCTACAGAGCGACCGGAAAGGAAATTAGAAAGGAGGCCACATGTTTAGCACCACAGCGAAAGACTAACTGAAACCCCGGAGAGCGGATTACCAAGAGTCAGAAAGTAGTTAAGAAGATCACCATTAGGACGTTCTTTACGAAAGCCATTCTGGCAAAAAGAAAAAAGATTAAAAGAATTAAGGTGTTTAAAATCTTCCTGTTAAGGAGAGATTCGAAAGCTTTAGAAAGAACGGAGGTTAAAGAAATAGGACGATAGTTAGAGGGTTGAGAGGAGTCCCCCTTCTTCGGCACAGGCTGAATGAGTGCACGTTTCCAGCAAGAAGGGAAGGTCGAAGTGGAGAGACAGAGACGAAATAATTTACCAAGGTAGGGTACAAGCTCAGAAGCACAAGTTTTGAGAACAGCAGGAGGAATACCATCAGGACTATACGCCTTCTAAGTGTTAAGCTCAGAGAGCAAAATGACTTCTTTAGAAGAAATTACAATGTTAGGCATAAATGAATTGAAGGGGGTGGAAGAGGAGGAATAGCTCCGGAATCGTCCAAGATTGAATTAGAGGCAAAAGTTTGAGTGAAGAGTTCAGCTTTAGAGGAAGGTAAAAAAAGCAGTTGTGCCATTAGAAAAAACTAGAGGTGGGAAAGAGGAAGAAGGAAAGTTAGAGTTGACATTTTTTGCAAAATGCCAGAAAGGGCGAGAGGAAGAGGAACAAGAAAGATTATTGCATTTGCGACGGAGAAAAGAGTTTTTGGTATCTCGAAGAATAGATTTGGCACGATTCCGGGATGAAATATAAGTTGAATGAGTTTCAGGAGTTTAAAAAAGGAAGGTAATCTCTAAAGCCAGCGTCCCTGTGACGAATAGCGCGAGAACAAGTAGAGTTAAACCAAGGTTTGTTAGGTTTAGTAGAAGTGAAAGAATATAGAACGTACGCCTCCATGCCAGAGAGAATCAGTGAAGTACTACAGCAAGTCAGACCAGTTAGCAGCAGCGAAATGCCACAAACGTATATTCGCTGAATGCGGGGGACCGTTCTTGCGAAAGACTTGAAGAGACAGAACAAGATTCGGAGACGAGAAGGTGATCGGACGAACATAGAGGAGGAAAGAGTTTAACAGTATAAGAATGAGAGGTAGAGAAAAGATCAAGTATGTTGGGTTCATCACCAAGGCGATCAGGGATACGGGTAGGGAGTTGCACCAACTGCTCAAGGTTGTTTTGCATAGGAAAGTCGTAGGTGAGTTCACCGGCTGAATCATGAGAACTAGATGAAACCTATTGGCGGTGGTGAACAGGTGAAACACTGAAATCACCTAAAATGATGAATCCGGAGAAAGGAGAAAAAGGAAGAATGTGCTCTATTTTGGAGTTTAAATAGTCGAAGAGTTTTATTATAGTCAGTAGAATTAGGAGATAAATAGACAGAACAAATAAATTTAGTAGTAGAATTGAAAGAGAGCTTAAGCCATAAAGTAGAGAATTCAGTAGACTCCAATTAGACACGGGAGCAAATAGTATCGTTGCACATATATGTGCAACATCCGCCTTTGGCTGAAAATTGAAGATAGAGACGGTAGGAGGTAAAAGAATAAGGTTTGTTGTCAGGACACCCAAGCACCTGAGTTTCGGTTCAGAACAAGATATGAGGTTTAGAAGAAGAGAGATGTGTTCGACAAAGGAGAAATTAGAAAAAGAGACTGCGAATGTTACAGAAATTAATGAAAAAAGAACACCATGCACCGGGACAAGCCGGACGCGCGATCCTGGAGGCAGCATCCCCATCATCGAAGGCCGCCAACTCCCAAGTGATGATGAGGTGAGGAGTGGATGAGTGGCATTCTTTGCATGCCACCCCTCGAAGCATCTCCGAGGCTGCTTTCGAAACGCCAATTTTTGTATATTTGTTTTATAAAGGTAATTTAAGAATAAGCTCTTGTAAATTTGTAGGAACATGAGAAGAAATGGAGTGAGAGGTAGTGGGATCATAGACAATTCAATATGAGGCGAAGGTACACTAGAAACCCACTAAGAAG
>SEYY01007178.1:7500-17231 GCA_009176605.1 Armadillidium nasatum
ATATATATATATATATATATTTATATCTCCTCCGGTGGGCAAAGGCCAGAGGCCTACCAAATTCCACCGGAGTTGGGAAGGATCTATCATCATGGTCGATGGAGGCCGACGTGTCCAGATACACGGCGTTTGAAAGTATGCAAGTCAAAGGAAGTTGGGAAAACAGATGAAGGGAGTGTGTTCCAGACTTTACCAGTAGAGTATATGTAAGATTGAGCATAGCGGTTAAGTCTGAGGTCGGAGAGTTGGACAGAGAAAGGATGAGACTGTGTAGAAAGGCGTGTCACACGAGCTTTTCTCAATGGAGGAGGTATGCGACGAGAGAGTTCAGAAGAGCAGTGTCCGTTGTAATAGCGATAGTAAAGAGAGAGTGACGCAACAATTCGACGGGCAGAAAGAGATTGAAGAGAGTTAGTAAGAGCAGTAGAGTTGATGAGACGAAATGCTCTAGACTCCACCTTCTCTAGGAGAGCCGTGTGTGTGGAACCACCCTAGATGTGCGAAGCGTACTCCATACAGGGGCGAACAACACCCCTATACAGAGCAAGCAACTGGGGTGATGTGAAGAAATACTGAAGGCGCCTCAGAACACCCGACCTCTTAGAAGCTTGTTTAGAAAGAGAGGTAATGTGATCTTTCCAAGAAAGATCACGAGAAAGAGAAACACCAATAATATTAAGAACAGATGAAGGCTTGAGTTGTGTGTTTTCGAAGAAGATATCATAGTTGTGTGGAATATTGTGTCGAGTGGAGAGATGAAGAAATTGAGTTTTTGAGGCATTGAAAACAACCATGTTTTCTCTGCCCCAATTTGAAATAAGTGAAAAATCAGAGGTTAGTTGCTCCAAGGCTACCCTTCTCGAGTCTATCAACTGCTGTTGGGTGGGACGTTTTTCAAACTGAAAGTAGTAATGAAGGGTGGAGTCATCAGCATAGGAGTGGATAGGAGATGAAGTAATATAGAGAAGGTCATTAATGAAAAGTAGAAAAAGTGTTGGGGATAGGACAGAACCCTGAGGAACACCACTATTAATAGATTTAAAGGAAGAACGGTGGCCGTCTACAACAGCTGCTATAGAGCGACCGGAAAGGAAATTAGAGAGAAGGTCACAGAGAGAAGGATAGATTCCGAAAGAGGGAAGTTTGGAAATCAAAGCTTTGTGCCAGACTCTATCGAAGGCTTTCGATATGTCCAGCGCGACAGCAAAAGATTCACCGAAATGCCGAAGAGCGGAGGACCAAGAGTCAGAGAGAAGGGAAAGAAGATCACCAGTAGAGCATTTCTTATGAAAGCCATACTGGCGATCTGAGATAAGATTAGAAGAATTGAGATGTTTCCAAATCTTCCTATTAAGGATAGATTCGAAAACTTTAGAGAGAACGGAGGTCAAAGAAATAGGACGGTAGTTGGAGGGTTGAGAGGGGTCCCCCTTCTTCGGCACAGGCTGAATGAGCGAACGTTTCCAGCAAGAAGGGAAGGTTGAAGTAGAGAGACAAAGACGAAAAAGTTTATCGAGGCAGGGTGTAAGCTCGGAAGAACAAGTTTTGAGATCCACAGGAGGAATACCATCGGGACCGTACGCCTTCTTAGTATTAAGCTCAGAGAGAGCAGAAATGACATCTTTAGAAGAAATTCTAATTTTAGGCATAATCGAGTTAGAGGGGGTTGAAGAGGAGGAATAGCTCCGGAATCGTCTAAGGTTGAATTAGAGGCAAAAGTTTGAGCGAAGAGTTCAGCTTTAGAAGAAGGTAAAACAGCAGTTGTGCCGTCGGAAGATATTAAAGGAGAAAAAGAGGAAGAAGCAAAGTTAGAGTTGACATTTTTTGCAAAATGCCAGAAAGAACGTGAAGAAGAGGAACCAGAAAGATTATTACATTTTCTACGGAGAAATGAGTTTTTAGTGTTACGAAGGATAAATTTTGCACGATTCCGTGATGAAATATAAGTAGCGTGAGTTTCTGGAGTTTGAAGACGAAGGTAATCCCTGAAGGCAGCATCCCTGTGCGGATAGCACGAGAACAAGCAGAGTTAAACCAAGGTTTGTTAGGTTTAATAGAAGGGAAAGAATATGGAATGTACGCCTCCATGCCTGAGAGAATCACCTCGGTAATGCGTTCTGCACACTCCGAGGGACCGCTCCCACGGAAGCAATAATCATTCCACGGGAAATCGAAAAAGTTCGACCGCAAGTCCGACCAGCTTGCGGCACCGAAATGCCACAAACGTTTCCTTTCAAAAGAAGGGGGTCTTTCCTTTGGAAGACTTGAAGAGATAGAAGAAGATACAGAGATAAGAAGGTGATCGGAGGAACCCAGAGGAGGAAAGAGCTTAACACTATAAGGAGAAGGATTAGAAGTTAGGAAAAGGTCTAGAATGTTGGGTTCATCTTCAAGACAGTCAGGGATCAGTAGCAGCAGCTGCTCAAGGTCGTTTTGGATAGCGAAAAGGAAGGCACATTCACCAGCTGTATCATGAGAACTAGAAGAAAGCCATTGGCGGTGGTGAACATTGAAATCACCTAATATGATGATTTCAGAGAAAGGAGAAGAAGAGAGAATGTGCTCTATTTTAGAGTTTAGATAGTCGAAGAATTTAGGATAGTCAGTAGAATTAGGAGATAAATAAACAGAACAAATGAATTTAGTCGTAGAATGGCAAGAGAGCCTAAGCCATAAGGTGGAAAATTCAGAAGACACCAAATTAGAGACACGAGAACAAACGACATCGTTGTGCACGTATGCACAACAACCGCATTTGGCTGAAAATTGAGGATAGAGACAGTATTAGGAAACAGAATAGGGTTTGCTATCAGAACGCTCAGACATATGAGTTTCGGTCAAGAATAAGAGGTGAGGTCTAGAAGAAGAGAGGTGATGTTCAGCAAAGTGGAAATAAGAGTGCAGACTGCGAATGTTACAGAAATTAATGAAAAAAATAGACCGTGCATCAGGACAAGCCGGCAGCTGTGTCCTGTGGTACTATATATATATATATATATATATATATATATATATATATATATATATATATATATATATATATATATATATATATATATATATATATATATATATATATATATATATATATATATATATATATATATATTATATATATATATATATATATATATATATATATATATATATATATATATATATATATATAATATATATATATATATATATATATATATATAGGGATATCGATAAATAGTATCGGTATCGGCAAGTATCGGCATATTTTCCGATACCGGTATCGGTATCGGTATCGGTATCGACCTTTTCAGTATCGGTATCGGTATCGGCAAAAAATTTTTGGATAAGAGTAAAGTATCGGTATCGGTATCGGTATCGGTAGTAGTATCGGCATATTTTCCGATACCGGTACCGGTATCGGTATCGGTATCGGTAATTTTTTTAGGTATCGGTATCGGTATCGGTATCGGTAAAAAATTTAATATCGCTCCATCCCTAATATATATATATTCAGTTCATTCAATGAACTTTTATTTTACAGGTAAATATCTCTGCACTTTTTTTACCTTCCTCTTGACATTGACGAATGGAAACATATATCCATAGTATTCAATAAAAATGACCCTTCCATCTCATCTCTTCAAGCAATCTTTATTATTATTTATTATTATTATTACTATTATTATTATTATTATTATTATTATTATTATTATTATTATTATTATTATTATTATTATTATTATTATTATTATTATTATTATTATTATTATTAATTTCCGTCTTCATGGACTTATATATTAGCTTTCACTACATTTCAACCACATCAAAATTTTACATACTTAACACCAAAAGATAGCAAACTTCATCTTTCTTCTACATTAACTACTCCTTACCCAATTTTCTTATATTATTCTTTATGGGGGAGGGGAGGCTCAATAATGCATTAACAGGAGAATCAGTAATCACCAAGTTTAGAATATAAATTCTATCAAACTAACTTATCCAATGCTTCAGGAACCTCTATAACTCTCACTTTCTCTCTTTCAATTATTTGCTATAACTGAGTCATAACCTATGACATTCATAAATTTTTTTATGGATAATATACACATCAATGGCTAAAATACTCTTATTTGCTTTCCATGTAACCATTTTCCTATGTATGTAAGAAATACATGTATCCATGGGCATATATAGGATACTAAGATTGAGATGTATCCTAGAGACATCTTTATGAGTCTTTACCATATTCACATCATTTAAGAGTATCTACCAATATAACTCTAACATTTTATCGCATGCTTTAGGTGGCAACGAAACAGCAATCCAAAACCGATACTTAGGTTTCTATCCATATCAAACATAGGAATTCCTCAAATTTCACAAATCTACCTATCATATATGCTACATTATCAGTATCGAAAGCTATACAAGCTAAAAACTTATTCATTCACTACCGAGTGAACATCAACATTAAATATAACTAGTTCGTAAAATTTTTGTAACTTCCACACTTCCTCTATTTTCTTAACTTTTCTTTCTTTTATTAACTAATTTACAATGTTTAGAACTTTGAAATATTCATTTTATTAATACTTTTTTTTAAATAATAATAATTATTAGAATAATAATAATATATAATAATAATAATAATAATAATAATAATAATAATAATAATAATAATAATAAGGATGAGACACAAGAGAAATAATAATTAATTTAGTAAACTGAATGCAATAATGTTTGTGTCATAGTGAACCGTAGTAAGTCTATATATATATATATATATATATATATATATATATATATATATATATATATATATATATATATATATATATATATATATATATATATATTATATATATATATATATATATATATATATATATATATATATATATATATATATATATATATATATATATATATATATATATATATATATATATATATATATATATATATATATATATATATATATATATATATATATATATAGTATATATGAATGAATTGAGGGTGCTTGTATGCTCGTTTGTGTGTGTTCATTTGTTAAGAGTAAGATAAACATAAAATCGAGACAAGTAAATAGTAAAGAATGTGGTTATGAAAAGAATAGATTGTAAATTGAAATAGAATGATATATTAAAAAAGTTCTTCTATTTTAGGCTGCCTGTGCTTAACAAGGTGTATTTATTTATATATATATATATATATATAATAATATAATAATATAATAATAATAATAATAATAATAATAAATAATAATAATAATAATAATAATAATAATAATAATAACGATAAATTGGATAAAAGTGTAGTAAAAGGAGAACTATAATAATGAGAGCAAAAACCGTTACTATGGAAACATCAAATGTGCATATGTGGGTATGTGTTTATGTGAATGGGTGCGTGTGTGTATGATAGGTATAAATATAGTTATGAGACAGGTAAAAAAGTAAAGAAAATGGTGAAGAAAAGAATAAAAAGAATAAATAAAAACAAGGGAATATATTAAACTGGCTCTTATGTTTTAGGTATGTGTATTTTACAAGTAAGAACATGAAAACATTGTGCATGTCCTGCTGATGCTGTGGTAGATTATACTGCTGAGTGGCAGTGTGACAGAGTCGTTGAAAGTTTCATGAGTTTTACCAAGAATGAGACTAAGTCCTTAAGCTGGTTAAAACACCTCCATACTCCTCTATGGAGTAAACTATGAGTATGTTTGTTTGTTATAAAACAATTATAATTGTAAAAACTATGGTTAATAAAATAATAGTAAAGATTGTAAATAGAAATGATGATATTAAAAAGTTATGTTTTGATGAAACTTAGCCGTTGCTAGAAAAAGCTAGAAATGGGCTATAAAAAGCTACATGTAGCTCAAGATAGAGCTTGGGGACCAGAAGTAAAAACCACAAATGCCTTTGAAAATGGGCGGGAAAATCCACAAGTGCTGCTAAAAAAAAAAAAAAATAAGGAAAAAAGAAAGAAAGCAAGTGGGAGATAAAAACCGTAAACAGGTTTCCAGAAAAACATGTGTGGGCAATTTCCTCCCTCTCATTTCCCCCTTAAAAATATTTTCAGGAAAAACCATGTTTCAATTTCCCCAGTGTTTCCAGGCAGTGGTACAGTGCCAATTCCATGTGGCATTGATGCAATGTTCTGCAAACGTCGTACCCCTACTACCCACGTAGACTTTTAGACTGTAGTATTGGGTTTATCTCCTCTTATTCACGCTATTTCTAGGCGCTTTTACTAAAAATGTCAACCCTAACTTTAATACTTAATTCTTATCTTCCATCAGATCTACACTTATCTTTCCTTTTGCCAAAACTGAATTCATCGCTCAACCTTTGCATCTCATTCTGTTTAAGGAGATTCCGAAGATACTTCTCATTTCCGCAGTCTTTCAACTGTGCAGCCATAAGAAATGTTAGTCGTATTTCTATCTCCTGAAGTTTCCAAGATAGTAAAAGAGACAAACAGCATGAATCGAGTCTTATTTATTGATCGTTGGAGAGCACATAGATAACCAATAACATATTTTTATCCTTTATGAACTATAAAATATATTATTATTTTTGATTTTAGTTATGTAAAGAAAAATCTATAAAGAACCATTTGTGAAGGGTATATTTTATATTTTTTTCTATTCCTTGAAGTTTTTATTTGACATTATATTAAAATTAAGTCATAAATTTTTTCACCTTTACTTCTGAAACTATGGAATTTTTTTTTTAATTAAATTTACCATGGCACCATAATATATATTCAAAATAGAATAGTGTTAAACGCTTAAATTTAAAAAGAAAATTGTAATAAATTTATTTTTTACCTTTATTACAAATATTTCTCTTAGTCGGGTCAAATTAACTCGGTAGAAAACATTTGCACTAACAAAATAGCAACAACCCACACCATTGTCAATTAATTAAGATTTTAACTACTAATAATTCTTTAGGAATCTTCATTCATTTTGCAAGAACAATCTTTTTTTCATTCTTGGAAATGAGTCTGAGTGAAAAACACATCTCTAAATTAATTAAGAAAAATATATATTTTACAGAAAAAAAAACAATCATTTATTTATTAATTATTATAGAATATTATTATTAAGAAGAAAAATAGAAGGATTTGATACTCAATTTTTTTTCAATTTTATTTAAAAAAGATGGATGAAAAAAATCAATGAGAAGTGGGAACTTTATATTTTGTTAAAAGTAATAAAAAAATTAAACAAAAATATATAGGAGCAATATTGTGGAGTAAACTCTTCTATTGCTGAGATTTCTTCCTTTTCTGTATATTCTACAATCTAAAATGGTTGAGCCAAGTCTGAAAGAAATATTGTAGACTTTAATTTTTTGCCTTGGCTCATAAAATAAAACTTGATTTAATAATCCAATTTTAAAATACATTTTTAAATTGTAGAAATTAAATATTATATACAATTTGGGGTACCTTTCTTTTAACTCATATATTCCAATAAAAATATAAAAGGGCAAATTTTTCTGGATTTATCAGCTAAACTAAATTAAATTTGTACTAATCCTTATGACAGAAAACAGGGTTACTTTACACATTTAATATAGGAAGAAAAAAAAATAGAAGGGGGAAGTAATACTCAAGTGATTTTTCTTCTTTACTAAAAAAAAAAATTGTACAAAACAAACTTTATAAAAAATTTACTTTATACATAATGAAAGCAAAAAAAAAAATTATTGGGAGTATTCTTCTACATCTACTTGCTGAAATTTCTTCCTTTTCTGTCACCTTTTTTCTACCATATAAACTAGTTGAGCCAAGTCTGAAAAAGGATAATATAGACTAGTTTTTTGACTTGACTCAAATAAAATTTGATTTTTAAATCTAATTTTTTAAATTATAGTTCAAATGGTAAAATAAAAAATTATTTAATAGGATCCCCTTTCTATTTACTCAATATTATTTAAATAATATGAAAGGACAAATTCCTTTATGGTTTCAGCAAAAACTATAGGAATTTGTACATACCCTTTTGTTTGTGAGTAGGTGATTCCAAATCACTACTGATGGTCTTCTTGGTTTTGGCTTTGGCCTCTGTTTCTTTTGATATACAGCTGGAGGCTTTTATAGAAATGTTTCCTCAAAATAAATAATAGGAAACAATTAGTACATGTATAAAATTACTTTTATTTGTCAGTGGCCACTGTAGTTGTTATCTTGTAATTTATTTATTGCCAAAGTATGGCAGAGCTTGTGACATAGTTCAAGCTCCAAAGAATGTAGGGAGTGGTCTGCTCCAAAATGTATATTGATGCAGTCAACTGCAAGAATTTTAGCAGAAACTTCTAAAATCTGTTGCTATGCAAATCTTGTTAAAAACAAGATAAGTTTTTTAGAAAGAGTCCAAAAGACCAAGTAGCCAGAAAATTTTAGCTACAAATTATTTTAAGTTTATTTTTATTTTTTTTTTATTTTATTTCAAAATTAGATTTATAAAATCAAATTTTATTTTAAATGTAAATGTAATGTAAATACAATGGCCACATGAAAAATAAAAAATATAAAAATATATAATAAAAAAGGAAGAGAAAAAAAAAAAATTTTTAATTTCTCCCCTTTTTTTATAAATTGGAGGGGAAGCCAAAATTAAATTTTAATTAAAATTTAATTTTGGTCTAAATGAAAAATAAATTTGAAATCAAATTCATTTTTACATTTTTATTTCAAACATACATTAGTATTTTTATGTTGATCATAAAGATAACAATATATGTTTGATGTTATTTAGAGATATCTGCTTTACAATGAAATTATATTTGACCTTTTTCTAACAATTCTTTATGTAAATTTCTGCACATCAGTGCTGCTTTTCTAGGAACTTTATTATTATTATTATTATTATTATTATTATCATCATTATTATTGTTATTATTATTATTATTATTATTGTTTGAAACTGCTTCTGACTGATGATTTATATCAACAGGCTCTGATGAACTTTTATGCAGCAAAATTACATCTGATGGATGTCTTTCAACTATCTCCCTATTAGATTTTCTAATAGTAACTGATACAGTTTCATCCAGTGAATTTTTTGTTACTTGAGTTACAGTTCCCATTTGAAAGAAATAAGGTTTACAAAATTTTTCTTTTATAGCTATAATATCTCCAATTTCAACATTTGTATGTTGTTTATTTTGATACCTGTCTTGCTTATTAGTAGCAAGATACTGTAAGTTTGCTAAAAACTCATTATGATAGAGATCATTTAAATTTGCTTTCACTTTTCTGTACTTTTGAAAAGCTTCAAACAAAACATCATGATCTCTTTCAGAGGACCAATCTGGATCTTCTGACTGACCTTCCTCATCATTATATAAACAATTTGAAATAACCACTGATGGGACTTCATATCCCTTGACCAATATCTCTGGAGTTATTGCAAAAGGGATACTTGGGTCCACATCAGGATCAATTAATAAAGACTTAAAAGCTATAGGCCTTTTATTTATTAACATATTGGTTTCCTTAACTAATAAAGAAAACTCATCAAATTTTAATATATTTTTACCTATGGCACTGTAAATTATAAATTTCACTTGTTTGACCAAAGATTCCACAAGACCTCCAAGAAAACTAGCTTTAGCTGGATATGGAGAGAATTCTAGTACTTTAATATTATGTAATGTTAAATAATTTTTAACATCATCATCATTTAAAAAGTTTTTTATTGAGTTTATAGAACTTATAAAAGTTGT
>SEYY01007179.1:0-10000 GCA_009176605.1 Armadillidium nasatum
CCAACCATGGCAATATTCCAACCCCAGTTGGTCCCTATCCAGCAACCTTGTTGTACTAGAAAGTTATAGGTTTTGTTGTTATTTTCAAATCCCTACGGGTAGTTCCAGTTGAACTGGCAACATGTAGATATGTTACTAGTTTAAGCAACCCTGGTCTCTTATGAAAAAAATCCACTGCTGTGCTGTGAATACTACGGTTCCCAAATCATTTCAAAAATGAACCACTCTGTTGCTGAAAAAGCTCATCCAGATGGCAAGCTTCCTTCTTTATCTTTTTTAAATCCCTGGAGAGTCCATGTGATAATGAAAATGACTTACCCACATTTATATTGTCAATAGATGATAATATTTTGATTCATATCTCCTCTAAGATACCTTCTTCCAATGGAAAATATCCCTAATTCCTTGAGCCTATCTCAATAACTTTTATTTTCAATTCCAAAAATTCTTATTTTTGCTCTTTGCTGCACTGCCTCCAGCATATTAATATTTTTCTTAGATAAGAAGCCCAAACCTGAGTACAGTACTCAATCATTGGTCTAACATAACCATTATAGATCCTATAGATTACTTCCTTACTTTTAAATTAATATTTTGATTTATAATTCCTAGCATTCTGTTAGTTCTTTCCCTATCTCCTAAGCATTGTTCTGACACATTCAAACTACTGCTAATAATCACACCCAAATCTTTTTCTTTATCCACAGACTCTAACCATTCCCCATACATTTCATAATTGAAATTCTTATTAGAATAGCCCATATGAAGAACTTTACATTTTTAATTATTAAATTCATTTGCCATTTTTCAGCCAACCCAAGATGTTTATTCGAATCCTGTTGGAGTGTCATACATCCCTCAATATTTTTAACAGATAGGCCAGCTTAGTGTTATCATCAAACTTAAAAACTTAACATTTTATTCCCTTATCAAAATCATTAATAAGTATAAAGAACAGAAAAGGCCCAGGCACAGGACCCTGAAGAACACCACTTTTTACCAATCCCTTGATGATTTATTTATATTTAATACTACACACTGTCTCTCATCTTTCAACCACTCCTGTATCCAATTATGAATAACCCATCCAAAAACACACTGAGATAACTTTTAAATCAGCCTTTTATGAGGTACCTTATCAAAAGCTTTGCTAAAATCAAGATATGCAATACCAACTGGTTCTCCTTTGTCAATGCAATCAGTAAAATGTCCATAAATTCCAAAAGATTCATCTGACATGATTTACCTTTCTTGAAACCATGTTGTGAATTTTGAAAAATTTTATTGTCAACTAAATGTTTTTCTGTTTGTCTTTTCAATATTTTGTTTAGAATTTGAACTAGCTGTAAGGTGAAACTAATTTCCAAGATCATGTTACTTTTTTTTTTTTTAGAGCAGATTTCCAATCCTCTTATATCACAATAATTAAGAGACCTATTAAATAAATGCAATAATATCACTACCTTCCTTTAGGATTCTTCCATGTATACCATCTGACTGAACCTGCAGACTTACGATTATCAATATGTTCAAACAAATTCTTAACCCCATTTGCATCATCATCAAGAAATGCAAACCTATCACTACTCTGTTCTCTAATGTTACTGCTATCAAACCTTTTATTTATAAATACTGATGCAAAATAGATATTAAAAATATTGACTAATTCTTCGTCAGAGTTAATTACCTTATCATTAATATTAATAGGACTCCCATCTTCCTTTGTTATTAAATTTATAAAAACTAAAGTATTTCTTCAAATCTTTATTAATGTTTCTTCAAGAGTTAATTTATGATTGTCTCTTAGATCTACTTATTTCTTTATTTAGCTCATTCCTTATTCTCCTATAAGTTTCCAAATCCATTATACTATTACTGACTGTGAACTTCTTGAACTACATATGCTTGTCTCTAACTTTATTCCTGATTTATCTACTCCACCAATTGGGCTTTCTGTTCTTTGCCTTAATTTCTCTGATTGCAAAACATTCTGACTGAACTTTATCCAAGATGGATTTGAAAGTTTCCCATATTTGAATACAGTTTGGGTCCTCCAATGCTTTATTCCAGTCAGTTTTCTAAATTTTCCTGAATTTCTCAAAGTTAGTAATTTTAAAGTAAAAAACCTTTTACCTTGTTTTCTATTAAATGTGGTTTACCTACTACATTTAAATTAACCCTTATATATATATATATATATATATATATATATATATATATATATATATATATATATATATATATATATATATATATATATATATATATATATATATATATATATATATATATATATATATATATATATATAGGGATGGAGTGAAGTATCGGTATCGGTATCGGCATCGGCAAGTATCGGCATATTTTCCAATACTGTATCGGTATCGGCAAAATTTTTGGATAAGAGTAAAGCATCGGTATCGGTAGTAGTATCGGCAAGTATCGGCACATTTTTAGGTATCGGTATCGGTAAAAATTTTGGTATCGCTCCATCCCTAATATATATTAAAGTTTTTAATTGGCATTTATTATCTTACCTTTACTCTGAAAGCCTGAAATATATTTTTAATTAATTTACACTTGGAGCCTTGAAAAAAAAGTTAAATAGCATCTTTAAATTTATAATAAACAAATTCCTAACAAATGACAGTGAAGACAGTTTTGGTAGGCCCTTGTGGCTTATGTCTCTTTTTTTTTTCTTATGTTCCTGAAGCTCTGGGATTCAAACCTATGGTGTAGTTTCCTCAAAATTGAGAGATGTGCTAATTAAGGAAAAGTCAGAAAAATTAGTTAAATTTATTTAAGAACTTAAAGTTGAAAAAAAAAAAAGTTCATTTTTGGAATTACAGGAAAAATAAAATTTATTTGTTAATTAATATCAAGTTATAAAATAATAAATGATAATGATTCTTGTTAATCTCAATATTATGATATAACTACTATTTATTTTAAATTTTCCAAAAACTCATGGAAATTTGTGTTGTCAAATAACCAAAAACTAGTTGACTTTTTATGATATATATATATATATATATATATATATATATATATATATATATATATATATATATATATATATATATATATATATATATATATATATATATATATATATATATATATATATATATATATATATATATATATATATATATATATTACTAACCTTTCCAAATTGCCAATAAAGAATATCAATACAATTAGAACTTATAAAAGATTTAGCAACTTTAACTCATGAAATTAAGCACTGAGTAATAATTATAATCAAACTTTACTTCTATTGGAAAGTCTAATTATTTTGTGGTCAAAGTTCCATACTAAACTAATGAAATATGGGATAGGCTAAGGTACCCATTAAACTGTGTTAAATTTTGTTCAAAGGTTAAATATATTTTTTAAAGGTAAAGTAGAGAGAGCCATTTTGAGAAAGTATTGACTGTGAGTATAGCTTGTACAGTTGCTAATGTAAATTTTGATTTACATTCTAAATTTATTTTTATTCTTTCAACCAACTTTTCTTATCATTTGTCTTATATTTGCCTTATAAATTGATATAAGTTTCTACATGTATATATTTGGAAATATTATGATTTTTTTACTTAGTACCTGTAGACTGACATTGAAGCTTTCTACATTTTTAAATTATTTACATTAATATCAGTTTATCATAACCAAGTAATTAATGTATTACATGCAACTATATATATATATATATATATATATATATATATATATATATATATATATATATATATATATATATATATATATATATATATATATATATATATATATATATATATATATATATATATATATATGGCCTATAGCATTTATAAAAATGCATTTGGAAAACAAAGTATAATTTCAGGTTGCCTAGAAAAAGGAGTTTCATTTATAAACTATTCATCTTCATTCACACTTTCCAAATCATATAGAGTATCATTGTATAGTTATTCTTCTTTCCCATTCTATTGCCCCACTGTGCTCTGTAACAAAATCTTAAATGTTCCCTTAACTAAATTGGCATACTTCATTTTAAATAGTTGATAGGTCGAATAGCATGCATTTGAATCCACTCCAACCTTTCTATATAGGAACGTAAATAAACGTATGTCATATATTTCAAAATCTTAGGTTCTTTATAAAAGAAGAACACGATAACTATATAGTTTCATTACTGTTGCCATATAGTTTAATAATTAAGCTTTGTTAATTATTCCAAATAGTACATAATCACATTCACTATAAACTTTTTGTGCATGCAACTTAAATTCTCAGTACATATAGTATATGGACTTCTTTAGCTTTCTGCAAATTATGATAATCTAGAGATGTGCTGAGCAATAAAAAACATGCTGCACAATAAGAGGTTATTGTAGATTTGTTTTAATGTGCATTTAAAGAAATCATTATGTTGCTGATAGCTCTTTTTAAAGTAAATCGAGAACAGCTAAATATGGTGATGGAATTCAAGTAACCTGCCTGTTGAAAAGGAAATATAATAAGAAAAATAGAATAGTTTACATTAATTAGGATAGGATATGTTAGGTAAGATTTTTTAAATTTTTTTTTTTTAATTTTTCTTTTCCAGAATGTTATATATTTTTATTTATCTTATGCCATAAGCTGAAATTGTTTGACTTCTATAATCTCTGATATGTTTTAACTTTATATATATATATATATATATATATATATATATATATATATATATATATATATATATATATATATATATATATATATATATATATATATATATATATATATATATATATATATATATATAATAATAATAATAATAATAATAATAATAATAATAACTTTATTTTATTTAAAAGCTAAACTGACAGAAAATATTGAAGGATATTAAAATTTAAATGGAATGTACCACAAAAATGTAGTTAAAGATAATTTTAAAGTTTTTGGTAATGATTATAGTTGTCATTGATTTCAAGCTCCCATCTTTTGGTGTTGCATCAAGAGTATTAGAAATTGGAGACAGACTTAAGAAACATGAGCATTCTACTGTGCTCAAAGAAATTTTTCATGAAACTGTCAATGTTCATGGTGTACTGTAAGTTTCATTAAATGTTAAATTCTTTATCTATAAAAATTCTCTTGAGTTGTAAAGAACAATTTGCAAATTCATTCAAAAATTACCCAGTTACAACTTCTATTTCAGGTATCCTTCTTCATTTGATTATAACCTAATCACTCTTGCTTTTTTGGTTGAATATCCTAATCAAAGGCTGGATACTCCATAGCTTTTGTAAGTGTAAATATATATATATATATATATATATATATATATATATATATATATATATATATATATATATATATATATATATATATATATATATATATATATATATATATATATATATATAGATATCCAGTTATTTGGGCTTTTTTTTTGCTAATGGTCCAAATATTCATTAAAAATAAAATTCTTAATAATAAGAGATTTTCAAATTTTTACAGTATACAATATGTTCTATGATTTTATACTATATTTCAATTTACTTGGATTTTCAAATCTACTTTTTGTAACAGCTATTCATTTTGATTAAATATAGATATGCTTTCAAAAGTTTTTCAAATTATTTACATAACTACAAACATGAAAAAATATTTTTTTCCTCCTAGTATATATATATATATATATATATATATATATATATATATATATATATATATATATATATATATATATATATATATATATATATATATATATATATATATATATATATATATATATATCTTCTCTCCTTGGTAGGGTTTTCACCCTCAGTAGAATCAGCATCTTTCTTCATATGCTCTTTAAAGTCCCTCTCTTAGAAGAGCTCAGAAAGATAATGTTTTTCAGCTTGTAGGTTTCAATGCTAGTCCTTGAGTTTTATTTAAAATCCCATGTATGATTTTAAACCTTTCAGTGGGACTAGGTTTCTTCATTTAATCTATGAACAATCTCTCCTAGAGCTCACCAGAAGATTATGATTCTCAGAACCATGATTTCCCTCTATGTCCTGTGTTGTTGCAAACAACATATATATATATATATATATATATATATATATATATATATATATATATATATATATATATATATATATATATATATATATATATATATATATATATATATATATATATATATATATATATATATATATATATATATATATATATATCATTTCAGAAATGTTCGCGATAGAATTGATGTTAGAAATTTGCCTGCCATTCTTAATTAAAGCAACTCAGAGGGAAGAAGAGGAATGTGTGTTTGGATACACTAAGTAAAAGAAAGGCATTATGGGGTTTAAAGTATTACTTACCTAAAAGAGCTGCAGGTATTAAAAATTAATTTTTTTAAATATACTCAAATAATATATATTCCTTATTTGGCATCAAGCAATTTCAGAAGTTCTGAAAAAAGTAAATCCTTATTTTATAGCTTTCTTTATCTTAAAATTTTTTTATTAAGGTGAAACTGATGAAACAGTTCAAGAACATATAGAGTTCCTGAAAAAAGAAAGTAAACTGCACCCACATTAGGGAAAGTTACTGCTTCTATGTTTGCCACCTTCGGCGACCGAAGAAAGTTAATTATTATGAATCATAATCGTTGTTGACGCAGTAAAAACTTATCCATGACTTCAAAACCAACAAGAGGTTTGTGGTAAAAGATTTTCTCTTCTGAGACTTTGTATAACCTTTTAATAACTATTAAGTTAAAATTCTTTCTTGTTTTCATAGTTGGTTTCAGAATATGGAAAAATTTTTGGAACTTTGTATGAAAATGAAATTGAGAGCATTTTGGAGGGATTCTTTCTTCATTGAAAAGCATGATGAAAGATGGAACGGTTTTCTCTTCCATTAGAAATTTATACAACATAGCTCTCAGCGATCAAGGAAATGAACAGGATAACACCAGTATGTTAAATTGATTATAATTATTTTTATTCTAATTCTTTTAGGTTAAAAAAATTATTAAAACTTCTTTATATTCATTTTCAATAAAATCGGCAACATAGAACACAATATAATAATCATTGTCATACCCAGTTAAGAAATGAGTTATATTTAATTTTTGAAGACTGATTTCTTTTTTAAGATTAGGAAGCAAGAATTACTTTAGACAAAACATTCAGCAATCATGTATGTAAATTGGGAAATGGGAGCATTGTAAAGTAGTCATTATTAGTGTAATGTATATTGAAAGGCCTTAGGTTTAATAATAAATATGTAAAGGTGTAATATATTGCAAGCATTTTTCAAGGTATGTAAAAAAAAAAATTTAAAACAGAGCCAATCGTTAGAATTACAGTATAGGAATTTGAGTAAGACTTTTAGCAAAACTCATCTCATAAATTAAATTAAGATAGAGCTGTTATTAGAAAAACTACTTTTATGTTTGATAAATGTTAAGACAAGTAAACATTGGAACACTTTTTAATCGTTCCATTATTTCAAATTTGTGAACTTAACAATATATGAATACGTGTAGAGAAAGGTATATAAGTTCCACAATTAACTACAGTGAAAGGGGAGGTGAATAATAATTGGGAAACTATTAATAGTTTCGTTAACATGACTGAAAAAACCCATCGAAATTATCTTCTTTATATATATATATATATATATATATATATATATATATATATATATATATATATATATATATATATATATATATATATATATATATATATATATATATATATATATATATATATATATATATATATATATATATATATATATATATATATATATATATATATTATATATTATATATATATATATTGTGGTTTTTTTGGTTTTGTTTGCTAGTGTTGTTGTGGTTTTGTTTGGTTTCGCTAGTGTTGTGTTGCTTTTAGGAGAAAATCTTGATCTTTTTCTCAGAGGTAGGAATGAAAACTTATTTTTTTATTATTAATCATTATAGATAGTATGATAGGTAAGACTGACATTATTTCATGCCTTAACGTTCTCCTGTCTGTTGATCACTCACCTTTGGAAATAGTATTGTCAGCAGGAAAGTATACCGTATTGAATTATTAATTTTGCTGAATGGGAGAACTAGATTCACAGAATTAGAACTTGTAGCGTAAGTACATTTCATGCTTCATTAAAAGATTATTTCTAGACAATATTCAGTTTCTTTTTTTTGTTAATTAATGGAGAGCAAACAAGTTTGGAATTCCAAAAAAAAAAAAATGTTTATTTTATTAGTCTAAGGTTATTTGAGGTTAAAATGTTATCTATACATTTATAATTTTCTTATGGTAATTTTAAAAGTAAATCAGTTCATTCAATAGGATCAAATTTTTTTTCTATTCCGATGTTGATTAAAAAAAATGAAAGTTTGTGGAAAATGAAAAATGTTAAATTGGTAAATCAGGTGGTTTTAATTACGGCAATGTTTTTTACAAGTAATTCTTTTTGGTGATATTACGTACGTGATGGAGGAGATTTTGAAGTTGGCAGAGTATATACTAGGGGAATTCACCGTTTCTACTCACTGATTCAGCATGTTCTGTAGTGTCTTAGTGCCTGTGTGGCAACACATTCTGTTTAAATTCGGAGAACTATATTCATCTTTGACGCGTATTCAGCTACGTTATTTTTTTAAGATAAACAGAATAGGCAAGAATAACTAACAACTATTTTTAGATCGGCGAAAAGTCATTGTCAGGAAAAGCTATACCAACTTGTGTATCAAATTAGGAGACCATGACAAAAACCACCTTTGTACCTAATAAGTGCTACAAAACCTTTGTTGAGTGTTTGAGATGTTGGATTAACATAAAAAAAAACGGGCTGACTTTGTTTTTCTGAGGTTTGATGGGAAGTAAAAAAAAAAAAAAAAAAAAAGTTAATGACTGCTACTTCCCCTTGACTATAAGACAAATCTCGATTTGACTCTGATTCTTCAAAGTTTGGTTCATTGTTTTTAGATGTTTAACTAACAATTTAGTAAGTATTTTGTTTGCTACATATTTCTGCTTTATAGGAACAAACATGAAGTGTATATAGTATTGTGATATACCATCTTCAATAAAACCAGTTCATGTCGTGAGGATTCCAATCTTTGTATCTATCTGCAAAAGTCAAAGGTCATTTGACTCATGTGAAGATATGAAATATCATGATGACTTGCCACCTGCATTTGAGAAAACAATCCCATAACTTTCAGTCAAGCTGAGTTGAACTATTTGACAAGAGATTTGAGCTTGCCCAAAGAATCTGCGCAGTTTCTGAGGTAACAGCCTAATAAAAAACATATGTTAATATCAAGAATCACATTCTACGATATTGGTATCGTGATTAAGTTTTGTGGAATGCTATATATAGTGCAGAAATTTAAAAGCACGGTGATGTGCTTAGCTGCTATTAAATTTATTTTACAGATTTACTGAATTCCTTGTTTGTTTTTGTTTTTATATATCATATATTTGTGCTAGCTCTACAGGTCAACTACACCATGCACCTTTGTTCTTGTGCTCGTAGGAGAGCAGAGCGGGCAAGCAGCACTGCATACAACGCGAATGGCCAGCAAGAAGCGAAGTATAATTAGATTCTTCCAGTGTTTTATCACTTCTACTTATGAATCCAGAGAAGTTATTACTTCCAACACTACAATAAAACGCACGAGAAAATTTATTTTGTCAAAAGTGCTCTTAAAAAAAACACCCGAGTATTAACATTCCTGGAACAAAAATTTCAATTAACATCTTGGTGTCGGTAAACTGGAAGAAAATACTTTTGATGGTCCTAAAATTTGAGAATCTATGAAAGAAGCTTAGTTAGACAAAGAGACGAATGCTTGGATTTCATTGACGTTTGTTGGTTTTAATTATGGAAGTCTAGATAATAAATGTATTATAGGTTAACTCTTCCATAACTTCCACTCCCTTGCTGTACACATGTTTGCTAAGGTTAAGATGCATGTTTTCAACTAACATTTAGGCTGCTTTCCAGACAA
>SEYY01007179.1:20000-30000 GCA_009176605.1 Armadillidium nasatum
ATTCTTTCATTTCTAATCCTATCAATCCTTTTCAATTCGGATATCGCTCTCAAACCTTTCATCTCAAAGACATTCAAATTTTTCTCGCCCGAGCACTTATCATCCATGTTTCAAACCCATACATTACAGAAGGTAAACGCATATATTCAAACATTCTTATCTTTTTTTCTTTCGAAATTTTTTTCCCCCAACACTTTCATTCCCTCAACTACTCTATTCTTTTTTCCTGTCGCACCCTTACCTTCCACCAACATTCCTAGATATTTGAATTCATCCACCTCCTCAAGTTTCCTTCCCCCCACTTCTACACTCCCCATTCCTCCCTCCACATCTCCTCATCCCCACCTCCAATCCTCATAACTTTACTCTTCGCTGGATTGACTTTAAATCTCATGTTTGTAAATTTTACCTCAAACTCTCTCACAAGTATTCTCAACTTTTCTTCACCAACACCGCATCATCTGCAAAAATTAAAACTCTCTCAATCCCACTCCTATGCTAAAACACTCCGATAATTCCCTCTTCACCCTCACTCTTGATCTACAATTCGCATAAAAAGCTTTGATCCCCTTCAGTAATTTCCCTTTCAATCCCCTTTCCATTAATATTTTGAACAACTTTCTCCTGCATACTCTATCGTATGCTTTTTCCAGATATAAAAAAAAAACATGCATACTCCATTTTATTTTTTTCCTGCAATTTCTCTGTAAGCAATCTCCGTGTGAATATCCTGGTACACACATCACTTACCCTCCCTAAAACCTCCTTGTTCCTCACCCATTCCCTCACTTGTCAATTCTTTCATTCTTGTCACTAACACCTTCCAA
Source organism: Armadillidium nasatum (assembly GCA_009176605.1). Lineage (NCBI taxonomy): Eukaryota > Metazoa > Arthropoda > Malacostraca > Isopoda > Armadillidiidae > Armadillidium > Armadillidium nasatum. Next base: position 20,828 of record SEYY01007179.1, read on the forward strand.
TAAGTATTTCCTATCACGCTCAGCAGACTGATCCATGGGTACAACGCAAGAGTCCTGCCACTCCTGAGGCACTCTCACTTCTCTCCAACACACATTAAACATTCTCACCAACCAGTCAATCAACTCTCTAGGTTCCTCTTTTATCATCTCTCCACATATATCATTCATTCCTGCCGATTTACTTTCTTAACCTTTATCACCGCTACTTCCACTTCTTCTTTACTAATATTTCTCTACTGATCCTCGTTAACTACATCTCTATCATTTTCTACCCCTCCCCCATTACTAATCTCTCCCCCTTCGTTCAACAAATCACTAAAGTGCATTTTCCATCGCTCTCCAACTTAATTCTCTTTTCTCCATCTTCCCCTTTCACTCCCTCTCCCGTCTCTTCTCCTCTTTTTCTCACCCTATTTACCTCTTTCCAAAACATTTCATTTCTTTCCTTAAAATTTGTTGCTAACTTTCTGGCCCACTCCTCTTCTACTTTTCTTTTTACCCTCTTGACCTCACTTTTCACCTCCCTACACCTCTCCCTATATTCCTCCCAATAAATAGCCTCCTTTGTACCCAGATACCTGTTAAAGGCGTCCTTCTCTCTTTTCATCATATTCTCCAAATCTTCATTCCATCATTCACTCCTTTTCCGCCTTCCATTCCCTATTTTCTTCACCGCACACACACTTCTCGCAAACTCCACTAAAGCTATCTTCAATTTATTGCATTCCTCTTCAACAACCTCTCCACCTCACTCCTCATTACCTCTTTCCACTTCTCTCTAATTCCTCTTATATAATCACCTCTATTTTCCTACTTCCAGCCTTTCTACCCGCACCACCTCCACCACCCTCTTTCTCACCTTTACTTTCTTCCAACCTACTTTAACCTGACACTCGCCACTACTAAGTAATGGTCAGATATACACATGGTTGCTCCTTTTAATACATTTACATCTAATAATCTACTCCTCTTTTCCCATCTCACACATACGAAATCAAACAGTCCCTTCTCCCCATTCACCCCACTCACCCATGTATACTTGTGAATATCTTTCTTCATAAACCATGTATTACCAATCATCATTCTTCTTGCTGCACACATTCCAATTAATTCTGTCCCATTTTCACTTACACTTTTCTACCCCAAAGGGTCCTACTATTCTTTTCACACTTCTATTACCCACCCTCGCATTCAGGTCTCCCAACAAACATATATGATCTCCATTATCAAAATTCCCCACACACTCACTCAGACTCTCCCAGAATGCCTCTCTCTCCCTTTCATTTGTTCCCACCACCAGTGCATAAGCGCAATTATATATATATATATATATATATATATATATATATATATATATATATATATATATATATATATATATATATATATATATATATATATATATATATATATATATATATATATAACGCATTTCCCTATATATAGAGTTAAGGATATATCTGTTTACGATTGCTGATATATCAAAGCACTTATGGACTGCATAAATAAATACTCCTTGAGAACCAGCATAAATTTATTTAAAAAAAAATGAAGATTGAGGACGTGGATTGGCATATTTTATGATAAATAATAACAGGATTTGTCTTCACGCTGCGTTCGAAGCTTTTTAAAATAATGTTAGGAATGAAGTACTCGATTTTTCACATGAATACTGGATGTACTTTTAAGAGACTCCTACTATAGCATAAATATTAGTGTTAAAATATGTAGGGCATCTGTATATGTATATGATTAACATGTGGAATTTGGTAGTTTAGATTTGTGTATGTGTGTGTATGTGTGTGTGTGTGTGTTTGTGGTTGTTTGTATTTATGTGTGTTCGTTTTTTAGATCTAGATATGAGAGTTTATTTCAAATCTGGAAAGAATTTAATTTATTTTAAAATGCGAATTCACACACACACACACACACACACACACACTTATATATATATATATATATATATATATATATATATATATATATATATATATATATATATATATATATATATATATATATATATATATATATATATAATGATCAAAACCAGAAGAAGAAAGAAAACAATATTAAAGCAGTGACAAGTTCTTCGGAAGAATATTCATTCTCCTTTACTGCTACATCATAAGGTTACGCCTATTTCATAATTTCCTAATATATTATAGACTTTATCAATATATGCTCTACGACTGATTAAGACCAATTTATTACCTTTATCTGCTTTCAAAATAAGAAAATTTCATTTTTTTTAAGTTGAGTGAAATTAAAGGTGAATCAAGAAAGTGTATCAAAAATTTCATTCAGTGTCAAACCTTTTAAAAAAATGAGACTAGTATTAATATTACAGTTAAACTTAGTAGAGAATTCAATATGGAAAATTAGAAACTTAATCAGGTTGTCACTATACATACCATCATTCCAACCAAACGAAATCACATATCCTTTAAATAGTTTTTAAAATGCTTAGAATCGAACATTCTTCAACGGAGTGCTCTGTCCTTACACCTCATTTTATTATTATCTTTTATAATTATCTTTTTATAATTATAATTATCTTTTATAACTCAGTTGATCCTTTTCTATTGCGAGGCCCCTCTAAAAAAAAAGCTTAAATAGAAATAGTTTAGAGGAAAGGTAGAAGAAGACGCTTCTTGCATTGAAAAGGTAAAACTCTTTCCTCTTAGTGTAAAACTCAGGAAATTTCGTTGGAGAGCAATGTGCAAGAAAGAATAATGTACAACGATATAAATATTAAAAAATTAATTTGAGTATATGTAATTAAAAGAACATGCAAATATGCTAATATTGTATTGATTTGGAAATTGTATAATCCGATGTGTCTACCTCACCAACATGTCTGGAAATGAGCTTATTTGAATGCATATATATATATATATATATATCAATAAGCTTAAGGGGACATGACGGGAGTAGGGGAAGACTAGGTGGGTGTGGGGGTGTAGAGGTTTGGAGGGATGAGCGATCCCTTTTAACGCATTCATTCAGTCGTTTAACAGGGATAAATTCAATTCTCAGATGGATTAATCCTACTGATCTACGTCTATAGATGTCATTAATATTAGAAATGTGATTATTCGATTGCGGTTGACACTACACACCTATAGATTCTCAGATAAATATGTTCATGCATATATATATATATATATATATATATATATAATATATATATATATATATATATATATATATATATATATATATATATATATATATATTATATTCACCTCTGGTGTGCAAAGGCCAGTGGACTACCAAAAACTCCACCAGAGTCAGGAGGAAAGACTGAAACCAGGTCAAATTAAATTTAAAAGCCGACGTGACCTGATACACGACGTTTGAAAAATGTGTAAGTAGGAAGTTGGGAAAATAGATGAAGGGAGTGTGTTCTAGACATTACCAATAGAGTACATGTAAGATTGAGCATAGCGGTTAAGTTTGGAGTCAGAGAGTTGGATAGAGAAAGGACGAGACTGTGTAGATAGACGAATCTTCCGAGCCCCTCTCAATGAAGGAAGTATGTGACGAGAGAGTTCAGAAGACCAGTGTCCATTGTAATAGCCTTAGTATAGAGAGAGTGACGCAACAGTTCGACGGGCAGAAAGAGATTGGAGAGAATTAGTGAGAGCAGGAGAGTTGATAAGTCGAAAAGCCCTAGACTCCACCACCTTCTCAAGGATAGCTGTATGAATGGAACCACCCCAAATGTGTGACGCTTACTTCATAAAAGGGCGAACAACACCCCTATACAGAGCAGGCAACTGAGGTAGTGTGAAGAAATACAGAAGGAGCCTCAGAACGCATAACCTCTTAGAAGCTTGTTTAGAAAGAGAAGTAATGTGATCTTTCCAAGAAAGGTCACGAGAAAAAGAAACACCAAGAATATTAAGGAGAGATGAAGGTCTGAGTTGAGTGTTTTCGAAGTAGATATCATAGTTGTGTGGAAGATTGTGTCGAGTAGAGAGATGGAGGAATTGAGTTTTTGAGGCATTGCAAACGACCATGTTTTCTTTGCCCCAATTTGAAGTGAGAGATAGATAAGAGGTTAGTTGCTCCAAGGCCACCTTCCTTGCTTCTATTAACTATTGCTAGAAGGGGCGCCTTTCAAAATGAAAAGAATAATGAAGGGTGGAGTCATCAGCATCGGAGTGGATAGGATATGAAGTAACAGAGAGAAGGTCATTAATGAAAAGCAGAAAAAGTATTGGGGATAGGACAGATCCTTGAGGAACACCACTCTTAATAGATTTAAAGGAAGAACGATGACTGTCTGCAACAGCTACTATAGAACGACCGGAAGGGAAATTTGAGAGAAGGTCACAGAGAAAAGGATAGATTCCGAAAGAGGGAAGTTTGGAAATCAAAGCTTTGTCACAGACTCTATCGAAAGCTTTCGATATGTCCAGAACAACAGCAAAAGACTCACCGAAATGCCGAAGAGTGGAGGACCAAGAGTCAGAAAGAAGGGAAAGGAGATCATCAGTAGAGCGTTTCTTACGAAAGCCATAGTGGCAATCAGAGATAAGATTAGAAGAATTGAGATGTTTCCAAATCTTCCTGTTAAGGATAGATTCGGAAAACTTTAGAAAGAACGGAGGTTAAAGAAATAGGGCGATAGTTAGAGGGCTGAGATGGGTCCCCCTTCTTCGGCACAGGCTGAATGAGCGCACATTTTCCAGCAAGAAGGGAAGGTTGAAGTAGAAGGACACAAGTTTTGAGAATCACAGGAGGGATACCATCAGGACCGTACGCCTTCTTAGTGTTAATCTTAGTGAGAGCAGAAATAACGTCTTTAGAAGAAATTACAATTTTAGTCATAAATGAGTTGGAGGGGACTGAAGGATTAGGAACAGCTCCGGAATCGTCTAAGGTTGAATTAGAAGTAAAAGTTTGAGCGAAGAGTTCAGCTTTAGAGGAAGGCAAAACGTCAGTTGTACCGTCAGAAGATACTAAAGGAGGGAAAGAGGAAGAAGCAAATTTAGAGTTAAAATTTTTTACTAGATGCCAGAAAGGGTGAGAGGAAGAGGAACCAGAAAAATTATTGCATTTGCGGCGGAGAAAAGAGTTTTATGTATCTCGAAGAATAGATTTTGCACGATTCCGGGATGAAATACAAGTAGCATGGGTTTCTGAAGTTTGAAGACGACGGTAATCCCTGAAGGCAGCATCCCTGTGGTGGATAGCACGAGAACAAGCAGAGTTAAACCAAGGTTTGTTAGGTTTAGTGGAAGGGAAAGAATATGGAATGTACGCCTCCATACCAGAGAGAATCACCTCGGTTATGCGCTTTGAACACTCCGAGGGACCCCTCCCACGGAAACAATAATCATTCCATGGAAAATCAGAGATGTACAACCGCAAGTCAGACCAGTTAGTGGCACCGAAGGCGGGGGCCGTTCTTGTGGAAGACTTGAAGATACAGGACAAGATACAGAGATAAGAAGGTGATCGGATGAACCCAGAGGAGGAAAGAGTTTAACAGTGTAAGGAGAAGGATAAGAAGTTATGAAAAGATCAAGTATGTTGGGTTCATCACCAAGATGTTCAGGGATTCGGGTAGGGAGATGCACCAACTGCTCAAGGTTGTTCTGGAAAGAAAATTGGTAAGCGAGTTCACCAGCTGGATCATGAGAACTAGATGAAAGCCATTGGTGGTGGTGAACAATGAAATCACCTAATATAATGATTTCAGAGAAAGGAGAAGAAGAAAGAATGCGTTCTATTTTGGAGTTAAGACAGTCGAAGAATTTTGGATAGTCAGTAGAGTTAGGAGATAAGTAGACAGAACAGATAAATTTAGTTTTAAAGTTGCAAGAAAGTTTAAGCCATAAAGTAGAGAATTTAGTAGATTCCAAATTAGAGACACGAGAACAAACAACATCGTAGCGCATATGCGCAACATCCTCCTTTGGCTGAAAATTAAGGATAGAGACAGTAGGATGAAACAGAGAAGGGCTTGTTGTCAAAGCACTCAAACACCTGAGTTTCGGTTAAGAATGAAGAGATGAGGACTAGAAGAAGAGAGGTGGTGTTCGACAAAGTGGAGATTAGTATAGAGACCGCGAATGTTGCAGAAGTTAATTAAAAAGGAAGATCGTGCACCAGGGCAAGTCGGTATAGAGGTCTTGGTGGCACCAACCCCATCACTGAAGGCCACCAACACCCAAGTGGTGATGGGGAAGGAGTGGATGAGGGGCATTCTTTGGATGTCGCCCCTCGAAGCATCTCCGAGGCAGTTTTATGTTTCGCCATTGTTATTGTTATCTAAGGTAATGTAGTACGTGTAAGCTCTGGTAAATTTGTGGGAATGTGAGAAGTGAGTCGCGAGAAAGAGAAGTGGGAGCATATATATATATATATATATATATATATATATATATATATAATATATATATATATATATATATATATATATATATATATATATATATATATATATATATATATATATATATATATTAGCAATTTCGCAATAATTTAAATTGGAGGAATGTTCTTAGAGTGATTTTCTTTGAACATATATTTAAAATAGATAGAAATTTAACTGCTTCATTTTATTGGCTTGACTTCCTTTGCCAGAGTAGCCGAAGGAGAGAGAGAGAGAGAGAGAGAGAGAGAGAGAGAGAGAGAGAGAGAGAGAGAGAGAGAGAGAGAGAGAGAGAGAGAGAGAGAGAGAGAGAGAGAGAGAGAGAGAGAGAGATAGGAGTTATCAGTTCACTTTCTATCGAAGTAGTAAGAGAGGTAAGCAACTTACGTATTTTTATCATTTTAAAAGAGGTTTTGTAGAATATTCTTAAAAATGTAATAAAAATTTACTTTCTTTCTTTTTTTCTTTTTTTTTTTTTTTTAAAGATAAGACTCATAAGGAAAGAATTATAGTCATAAAGTATAAAAAAATATGTAACGTGTTGTAAACCATATCAAATACTAGTTTTACAAGTTAATTAAATTATTTGCCTTAGAAAGTTAAAATAAAATGTCACAATAAAATAAAATAAAAAAAATAAAATAAAAAAAAAAAAAAAAAAAAAAAAAAAAAAAAAAAAAAAAAAAAAAATATATATATATATATATATATATATATATATATATATATATATATATATATATATATATATATATATATATATATATATATATATATATATATATATATATATATATATATATATATATATATATATATATAACAGAGAGAGAGAGAGAGAGTCATTAAACGATTGATTTAAGAAAATATTAAAATAAAATACAATTTTAATATAATTTCTTATTTTGTTCATATTTAACTCATTAACTCTTACCAAATAATTATTTATTTATTTATTTATTTATATTTATTAATTTTTATTAATTTATTTTTATTTATTTATTAATTTATTTATTTATCATTTTTGTTTATATATTTATTATATTTTATTTATTGTTATTTTAAGGCATTTGCAAAGCGATCTTTGATTTAATTTGCTAATTCTTTTATATATTATGATTAATTATAATTTATTAATGAATTCCAATTAATTAATTATTTAAATAATTAATTAATTAATATTATATTAGGTGTCAGGATTATCTGATACAAACTTTTGTATATAATCTTCGTTTGCTTAAAATATTACTATATGAATTTATTTCTTTAAGTAAATTAGTAATATGGCATCTAAAATAAAAGGTAATATATATATATATATATATATATATATATATATATATATATATATATATATATATATATATATATATATATATATATATATATATATATATATATATATATATATAATATATATAATACTCTAACATCTTTCATTTTACATTAACTTCCAGTAGGTTCGTTAGCCTGTCAGTCGGGTCAGCATCGTTCTCCATCTTTCTCTGTTCTCCAGAACATACCCATCCATCAATTCTCTAATCTGGAGCATTTGTTGTCTTCTTAGCGATTTTTCCACTGAGTCCTTCCATCTCTTCCTGGGTCTTTCTCTTGGTCTTAGTACCCTCAGTTCTTAACTTTCATCTTCTCCTAGAGATTCTTCCTTCCTGGATTTTCTCCATATGTCCCCGACATCTCAACTTTGCTGCATCTATTTTGTTAATCATAGGTCTTATCCCTACATATTCTCTGATTCTCTCGTTTCTCACTCTATCTATTCTAGGTCTTTCGTGCAATAGTCCCAGAACATTCATTTGGGCCGTATGTCTCTGCACCATACAACAGAACTGACGTCAGAACTCCTTCAAAGATGGTTCTTTTCTTCTCCTCTTCCATCTGTCTGTCTTTTAAGACAGGGTACACCACACCTTACTGGTCTACCATATTGTTTTATTTGCTTGTTAATTCCAACGAATTTTCTCTTCATCCAAATATTCCTCCTAGATATTTATATTTTTTCACATTTTTTATTTCCTTTCCCTCAATCTCCATACTCAACTTCTCTCCATTCTTTCGATTCACTATCATTATCTCTGTTGTATCAACATTTATATTTAAACCGGCTTCTTTAAATTTATTTGAGAAACATGTTGCCACCTCTCAGCTTATTCCCATCTTTGCTCCAACACGCCAGAACATCTGAGTACGCCATGATATCTCGGTCAAAGTCCTGCAATTCTTCCCTCACCTCTCTTATTACCACGTCCAAATATGCTATAAACAAAATGCGAGACAAAACGTTACCCTGCATTACTCCAGTCATTACACTAAGCCATTCTGTGTTCTCATATCCCGTTCTGATGTTATACTCATCGTTTTTATACATACTCTCCAAACTCCAAAGCTTTCCTTAGTCTTCCTCTCATAGACTCTCTACCATAGTTTCTCATAAGTATTCTACTAGGTATTTAATAATTTAGATCAATGAAAACAATGTACATATTTTTGTTGTACTCCTATAACTTTTTCTTTGTCATTCTTAATACAAATATAAGATCTGTGGTATTTCTATTTTTTCGATAACCATACTGGTCCTCCCTAAGTTGGTGATTTGCCACTGAACTTAATCCTTTTTCAGTATTTTCTCATAGGCCTTCGCTAGGTTGTTAATTAAGTATATGCTTCTATATTTTTATAGTCTCTCATATCTCCTTTGTCCTTGTATGTAGGTATTATTATTGTTTTCCCCTAGCATTTTGGTTCCCTAGCATCGCTCCAATTTGTT
>SEYY01007179.1:35000-37500 GCA_009176605.1 Armadillidium nasatum
GTCCTCTATTTAGGGGATTTAAACGGTACATCACATTGAATGGTTGGGCTCCTCTCATGCTGATACAGGTGCGAAGGAGGACAAATCATTCAGCATTCTCAACGATCTGGAGCAGTTATTTAGGGAACTCACACACATTTCAGATCGTCCTAACCAGTTCTTGAACACACTTGATTTATGCTTCACCACTTCTTCTTGTAGCTATAAATACATCATTTACGGGATAGAGACAATGCTTACTGTAAATGGAAAAACTCTCCTTCTCCTATCTGTCTTGATAATTTTCACACAGCTCGGAATCGTTGCAGGGATGTTCTTCGACGGACTAAGCGTGCTTTCACAAAAAGGAAGTGCGCGGACCTCCATGGCTCTTCTACTGATAAAAATTTCTGGCCTCTTGTCAAAAATATTTCTTATAACTTCTGTTAATCTACCTTTCCTCCTCTTATTCGCTCTGATGGTTCTGTTGCAAATACTCCTCCTTTTCTCATCTAATTCCACTCTCTCGATTCTGGCATCCCTCCTTCTACTCCTTCTCCTCTCAGGTATCCCATGTCTCTACCTGTAATTACTCATGATCGGGTGCATGGGATCCTGAAATCTATGAACGTCAGGAAGGCCAGTGGCCCGGATGGCATTCCCTCCTGTCGGCTTGTCCTCGTTCAACTCTATTCTCTATGCCTTAATACGAATACTTTTCCTGATTGCGGGAAGAACGCATTTGTTCAGCCATCCCAAAAATAGGTAGCCTCTCTGACTCTTCTAACTATCGACCTATAGGTCTCACTTATGTTCTGTCTAAAATTTTTGAAACTCTCCTCAATTCTCCTTTCCTGGATCATTTGGAGTCCCATTCTCTTTTCTCAGATCACCAGTATGGCTTTCGAAGCTCGAGGTCAACTGGTGTCATACGTTCCTATCTTACTGATCTATGGTCTTCTGCCCTTAGGGGCTACGGGATGTCTTGTGTGGTGGCGCTTGACATTTCCAAGGCTTTCGACCAGGGTATGGCATGTGTCGCTGCTCTCCAAGCTCCCTTTCTTTGTGTTTCCTCCTTCCCTTTGCTTACTCTTGTCTAGTTTTCTCTCAGATTATTCCATTTCGGTACTTGTAGATGGAGCGACCTCTTCCTCTTTTTCTGTCAACTGTGGTGTTCCTCAGGGTTTTGTTTTATCTCCAACTTTATTCTTACTTTTCATTAACGATCTTCTCAACTGCACTTCTAACTCTGTTCACTCTTAGGCTGATGACTCTACGTTCTTCTACCATTTCAAATCTGCTCCCTCTTTTGCTTCTAGAATTGCTTCTTGTCTTCTTCTTTCCGATTCTATTCTTGCCGATCTGGATGGGAATTCCCGGTGAGGTCATAGCAACCTTATGAAATTCAACTCTTTAAAAAACTCAACTTCTTCACATCTCCCTCTCAAAAACACCTTCCCAACTTTCCTATCCTTTTCGATGGCTCTCCCGTCTCACCTGTAAATAACATTAACATTCTTGGTCTTAACATAAACAATAAACTGTCTTGGAAACTACAAATCACAATGGTTGCTAAAGCGGCCTCTAAGAAGCTGGGAATTCTGTTCAGGTTGAGAAAAAATTTTCTTCGGAGTAGTTACTCCAAATATATAAGGGTCTTATTCGTCCTTGTATGGAGTACTGTTCTCACATTTGGGGGGCTCCGGCTCCTCCTCTCTTCTGGACAGGGTTGAGCCTAAAGCTAAAAGATGAATGAACTGTCCCCTACTTTCTAACTCTCTTGACCCCCTATCTCTGCGACGTGACGTTGACGCACTATTCCTTTTCTGTAGGTACTACAATGGATGGTGCTCGAAGGAATTGGCCTCTCGCATTCCTCCACCGTTGCGTCGTCCTCGTTGCACAAGGGGTGCCCTGCTTTCACACGAATTTTGTGTGGATGTAGGATACCCCAGGCTAGCCCGTTGTGGTGCCTCCTTCTTTCCAGCCATTTCTCCTCTGTGGAACTCTCTACCATCATCAATTTTTCCTCCTGTATTTAATCTTCCATTCTAAAGCTTCCGTCTGTGCCCAACTGAGGGATGTGCGTTAGGTATATGTTTGAGTGAGTTTTCTTCATTTTCTTGAAAAGAGAGGGACTCTACCAGTGAGTGGTGGCGTTCTGTATATATATATATATATATATATATATATATATATATATATATATATATATATATATATATATATATATATATATATATATATATATATATATATATATATATATATATATATATATATATATATATATATATATATATATATATATATATATATTATATATATATATATATATATATATATATATATATATAATAGTTCATTTTTCCAGATAACATAAAAGAAAAACTGTTAAACTTTTTGAGAATGCAAAAATATGATAGCAGGCGTATATGACAAGAAAATCCAGGCCAAAAGTTTGTTTATTTATGTATTTGTGTTTTGTGTGTGTGTGTGTGAGGCAGATATTAATATGAAT
>SEYY01007179.1:47500-52500 GCA_009176605.1 Armadillidium nasatum
AAATTTTTTTTTTTATAGTTGGTCAGTTTTTGGCTTATAACATTTTTTCTATAACTCTGGGAACAAAAGTCTATTAGAGGCTTTTGTAGCCCATATAATTTTGAATAAATGTCCAACTTTCAGCTCATTCAGAAAAAAAAAAAAAAAAAAAAAAAAAAAAAAAAAAAAAAAAAAAAAAAAAAAAAAACTTTTAACTGTAATAGACTCGGAAAAACGCTAGAAATGGACTTTTCTTACCGGTAAAAAATGTATATACACTGAAAGTTTCAGCAGAATCTGCTGAAAATTTAAAAAAAATTTTTTTTTTTTGTATAATTTGCCATTTTAACCCCGGCCGGCAACCCCGGTTTTCCCCGATTTTTGGCCGGGGCCGGGGCCCCGGTCGGTTCATATATATATATATATATATATTATTTAACCAGGTGAGCTACCGCATGTGTGGTGGTACTATTCCAGAATTTTCACGCAAATTTTTCAAACATTCGGTTCTCTTTCACCTCTTCCAGTGTCTTACTCCTTCTTTGCATGTCATCTTCTCTATCCATCTTTTCTTCTTTCATTTTCCCAACGGTTTCTGTCCCTTTGGTTTTTATTCCAACATTCTCTTAGAATATCTAGATAGATTTCTTTCCACCCACTCACAAAATTGACTCCAACTACAATTCCTCCCTCAGTAGCTTACTCCTTATCCTATTCTCTCAGCGATACTCCCCTGATGACTCTGAGTACTCTCACTTCTGCGGCTTCTCTTCTATTCATATGTACTATATTCATTGTCCAGCATTCCAAACCGTACATAATAATGGTATCAGTATTGTTTTATATATTAGCGCTTTCCCTTGCTTTCTCTCTCTCTCTCTCTCTCTCTCTCTCTCTCTCTCTCTTTTCTCTCTCTCTCTCTCTCTCTCTCTCTCTCTCTCTCTCTCTCTCTCTCCTTTAGTAGCGGATTGCATTCCCACATTCGTTGAGAATCTTCCTATTCTCTCCTTCAACTCGCCCATCGGTCTTCCTTTTCCGTCTAATACCATGCTCAGGTTTTTAAACTTATTAGCATGCTTAAGTGCATAATCTCTTTGTTCACAATTATATCTCCTCACTCCCTTGGAATTATCATTACTTCTGTTTTCTCTCTTTCTATCATGCTCATTGAGTTCAGCACGTCATTCCAGTTATTCACAGCTTCCTTTTGATCCTCAATTCCTGATGTTATAAATGCCGCATTTTATTCCATATCTTCTTAAGTTTTATGTATTAGTAATGTAAATAGATATATTTGTAAACCACATTGTTCATTTTCTTTTCGATTATTATACGTTACTGTATTTATTTCACATAAGAGGTAACAATATCATTCCTAAATACAAGCAATCTTTTTTCATTCCTTGAATGTAGTCTCACTCCCATAAAGACAAACCTGATCACAAACCTCATCAACTGAGATGACATTATGTGATTAAGTTTCTCACATAATTGCTTGATTCCTTATTAACTGTTAAATTTAACTTTGAGGTCCCCTTAAATATCTTATGGTGTATCTAATATATTTCATAAGGTTTTCATACATGTTATGAAACTTTAAACAATGACAATAGCAGGATGAATACATGTTATTTAAAACTCTTTAAATAAAATCTGACAAAATAATTTAATTTTAAAACAATTAAATTTTAAAAAATCTGACTTAAATAAATTTGACTTAAATAAATTTGACTTTAATAAATCTGATTTTAATAAATCTGACTTTAAAAAATCTGACTTTAAAAAATCTGACTTTAAAAAATCTGACTTTAAAAAATCTGACTTTGAAAAATCTGACTTTAAAAAATCTGACTTTAAAAAATGGGACTTAAAAATGGGACTTAAAAAATGGAACTTAAAAAATGTGATTAAAAAGTCTGACTTAAGAAGTGACTTAAAAATAATCTAACTTAAAAATTTCCGACTTAAAAATATCCGACTTAAAGATGTCATCCTTAAAAATATCATCCTTAAAATTTTAATATCATACTTAAAAATATCATCCCTAAAAATATCATACTTAAAAATATCATACTTAAAAATATCATCCTTAAAAATATCATACTTAAAAATATCTTACTTCAAAATATCCGGCTTCAAAATATGCGACTTCAAAATATCAGACTTAAAAAAAATGACTTAAAAAAATTCTGAAAAATCTGACAAAATTTTTAAATCCTAGTCTCAGATCCAAAATATTTATTATAAAAACTGCTACCACTACCCCACTACTACAATTATTTATTATTATTGAAAACAGTATTCATAATAATACTAATAATTAAAATAATGATAATAATAATAATAATAATAATAATAATAATAATTTATTATTATTATTATATATAATAATAATAATAATAATAATAATAATAATAATAATAATAATAATAATAATAATAATAATAATTTGATAAAACTTTAAAACGCATATATCACCTTTATTGACTTAAAGACGTCCAATGTCAGCCCTGCAGGACCTATAAATCAACTTTCAAATACTTTTCTAATAAGTCAAAAAAATTTGAAGTAATTGCTTGAAACGTAACCCAAGAAATTTTAGATTTTTTTTTTCTTTTTTTTTTTTTTTTTGAATTAAAAAAAAAAAAAAAAAAAAAAAAAAAAAAAAAAAAAAAAAAAAAAAAAAAAAAAAAAAAAAAAAAAAAAAAAAAAAAAAAAAAAAACGAGGCAGTTGGAAGAGCTTTCGTTAAAATGAAGAAACATGACTCCATCAAATTTCTTTTTCTTTCTTTTTTTTTTTTTTTTTTTTTCTTTTTCCACCAAATTTAGAGTATTAAAATTTGGAACAAAAGAAAAAGTTTGTTCGAGTGATTAATGATATAAGTTGATTTGTTAAAAATTTTCGTTATTTTTGAGCTTCGACTGTCGGCCATTTTGGGGAAGAAAGGAGAGAAGGAAACGTCTTTGTGACATTTGACAATAACTTTGATTTTAGGATTAAGTAAATTGAAGGCTTCTTTTATCCTCATATATATATATATATATATATATATATATATATATATATATATATATATATATATATATATATATATATATATATATATATATATATATATATATATATAACCCCGGCCATTTTTACTGACCCCGGCCCCGGCCCCGGCCCCGGCCAAAAATCAAGGGAAAACCGGGGTTGCCGGCCGGGGTTAAAATGGCAAATTATACATAATTTTTTTTTTTTTTTTTTAAATTTTCAGCCGATTCTGCTGAAACTTTCAGTTATATAGATTTTTTACCGGTAAGAAAAGTCATTTCTAGCGTTTTTCCGAGTCTATTACGGTTAAAAGTTTTTTTTTTTTTTTTTTTTTTTGAAATTTTACCCTTTTTTAATTGAATGGCGGTGCCAAACCACTTTTTAGAATGAGCTGAAAATTGGACTATTTATTCAAAATTAAATGGGATACAAAAGTCTTTAATAGAGTTCTGTTCCCAGAGTTATAGGAAAAATGTTATAAGCCAAAAACTGACAACTATAGAAAAAAAAATTTTTTTGAACTAAAAAAATCCACCTTTTCAGACAAAATTTTTTTTTTTTTTAAAAAATACAACTATACATTTCCTATTTTTGGTGTGTATAGAGGAGGGGTGGGGCTACAAATTCCCCTATGTACTTTATTCGATAACATTCGTTGGTTTTGAGATATAGCCTTCAAAAAGGTCCATTTTTGGCCAAATTTCAAAAATTCCCAAAGTTTGAGAGGCTATATATCGCTTCAAACAAAGAGCATTTAAATATGCACTAAATAAATATTGTTGCCCTGCCCTCTTCTAAACAATATTCACAAATAAAAAAAAATAGTAGGTAGCGTTTTTTATAAATAATAGTAGGTAGCGTTTTTTATAAATAATTTTTTTCTCCAGAAGGGTACGATTTTTGCAAAATTTTTTTCAAGTGCTTATATAACTTTTTTCTAGACGTGATATCAAAAACCTATTCCCACCAATGCAAGAAATTGGGGCAAAGGTATTCAGCTAAATTTTCAGCTCATGTGGACCAGTGGTTTGATCCAGTTATTCATTTTTTTCAACTTTGGGTCCAAATAAGTTTCAAACCGTTATAGACTCAAAAAAATGCTCGAAATCAACTCAGAACTTCGTGAAAAAATTCACATACTTTGAAAATTTCAGCTCAATCAGTCAAATAATAAAAAAAAAAATTCAAACAAATATAAGAAAATTAAGATTTTTTTTCTTTTCTGTTTCTTTTGACCGCTCCTTTTCTGCTAGTGAATGTTCATCTTTGTGTTTTGATTTTAGATACTCCAAAAAGATTTGGTTGAAATTTTTTTACTTGTAGCACCCGGAGGTTCTCTTCTAATTTTCTGACTGCAGATCTTAACATTTAGCTATTTCGAGCCTATCCTGAAACATTGTAAAGTATTCAAATACTGCAGAAGCTGATCTTTTAGCCATTTGACTGAAAGTATAAACAAATAATAATTTTTAAATAATGCAGCTAAATGATACAAGTTTGATACATGGCAATAAAATAACAATGATATGTATAAATACAGGTTAAATTGATAATTTTATATCTTACATTTTTTCAAACTTTACCTTGGGTCTTACTTAGGTAAACCTGTTGAAATCACTATTATGAATTAGAATTTTTTTTTTTAATTTTTGTACTTTTTTAAACTTTAACTATAACAAAATTGTAATTTTTGATTTTTTTTGGAGAAAATGCATATAATCATCAATTTAAGTGAATGTTGGCTATTCTACTCCTTCCTTAAATTAAATAAACCTTATTATCTAATTTCTTAACCTAAATTTCAGTGCTTTTGACCTCTTTACAAATTTTAGGAAACAACCCCGGCCCCGGCAAATTTGGGTGACCCGGCCCGGCCAAATTTAGCCCTGTAATATATATTTATATATTAATATATATATATATATATATTATATATAATATATATATATATTATATATATATATATATATATATATATATATAT
>SEYY01007180.1:10000-12500 GCA_009176605.1 Armadillidium nasatum
TTTTTTTTTTTTTTTTTTTTGTGTGACCTGTAGTTTCGTATTTTCATCGGGTTTTCGGTCCATTCGAATCCTTTTTGTATATTGAAAAAATCTTGCGAAACGAATTTGAATTATTGCTTAGAATGATGTTGAAGGGTTCGTTAAAGTTCAAAAGATTCAAAGTACTTCAAATGTAATTCTAATTTCAATTGGACTACAACTCGGGATTGGGTCGTTAATGCCACTGGTGATACTTTTGATGTATGTCAACTTTCTATGATTTATTCAAGTACGATATATCAGAAGTAAATAAGCATTATTGAAAACTTCTGGTCTTATACTCTAAAATCAGAAAAAATGGTTAGATTGTAGGTTGATATAGAGTAAATGAAATTGAAATTTTGTTGGTTTTAGAAATTATAAATTACGCGACTTTGTTCAGATCACAGATAAATCCTATGTGTTAGTTCTTAATAGTGGGAGTACTTTCTTCTGAAGGAAATGAATCTATAAATATAAAACTTAATGTTGTTTACTGAAAATATGAAACCTTCACAGTATCTTTGGAATGTAAACCTAAATGAAAAACTGAACTTTCTGGCTTTGGCACCCAAATTACTTCAAGTAGTACGACCACAATCGAGTATTTCAAGGCTCAATAAAGACTCGATTAACAACTTCTGTTCATTAGAAACTTTGTGACCTTTTGTGTGTTCTTTATGTGTAGTGTTTTATCTCATACAAAACAGGAGTCTGTATTGATCACCAATGCTAAAACTGTATAGGAAAGAACTGAAGCAAATGATGACATAAATTAAGTTTGTACAAGATATTTAAATGACTATTCCTTCTTCACCTTCAATATTTAAACTATGTGATATAATTCCTTTGTCGTTTCATAGCATTCCAAAATTCGGTTATTATTTATTATTGATATGATAAATTCAATTTTTATTAAAAATTCATTCGTTATAGTAAATAAGATCATTGGCAAAAGATTTCTAAAGAAACATTAAATTTTTTTTTTAATATTAATCTATATAAATTATTTAAATAGTAAATATGATAAAATCATGTAATATTTCTATCATTAAAATTATTTAAATTGTAATTTTCCTTTCTGAATTAAAACTCTTGAATTAAGTAACAGTTACTTGATATTTTAAGAAGATTTTGAAAGCTGATAAACCACTTGAATATATATTGTCTTTATAGGAAAATGGATAAGAGTGTGGAGAAGATAATTTAGTCGTGGCTCACTAGAGAAAGAAATATTCTTCTCACAGTAGTTGCGTTTTTTGTGCAATTATTGGATTGTTATGGATTAAACAAATGACTGATGGTGACTTCACTGGTTTTTGGAACCCTTAACCAATCATAATGGATTTAATGAAATTCCATCATATAAAATTTCTATGCGATCGAAAAAAAGCAATTTTTGCATGTCAAAAGTTATTATGGAGTCTGTGTTCATGTTTGTAAAGAATTGATAGGTAGGCTAACTTACTCATTAGAGGTATATAACCTTATAGTCGTGTGCAGAAGAAGAGCGATTCTTCCAGGTGGGACGTCATTATTTAAAATAACTTTGTTTGTCGCTGATTTTCATAAAGTTGTCCAAAAACTGGATTTCTGACAATTTATCGTATTATGAGTGATAGTGTGTTCGAAGAAACAAAACTAATATCTCTAAGTTGCAGAAGTTTTGAAAAATATTTTTGGACATTTTTTTCACTTTTTCAAATTAAAATCATTTAATTTGAGATGACGATCCCCTTGCAATAGCCACATTCCACATGGTGAAATACTTTGGAAACTTCTGAGAACAACCAGCCATTCAAAATACCTAATCCTAGTGCGTATAGTGTGATATATATATTATATATATATATATATATATATATATATATATATATATATATATATATATATATATATATATATATATATATATATATATATATATATATATATATATATATATAATATATATATATATATTATATATATATATATATATATATATTATATATAAAATTTATGTTACGGCATTGCCTACTACATTGAGACGTTGCTCAAATTCCAATAATCCACATAATATATATAAATAAAAAAAATTTAAACTTAATTATTTTATAAAAATTAAAATTGTGCTCAAAATAATAAAATGGGGAAAACTGTCACCGTTTAAAACGGTATTGAAAGAAATCTTTTTAATAGTTTATTTCTTATATATTTTTTAAATCAATCCTTTATGGTTTAAGTGAATACTTTTATTGAGCAGGAAAAAAATAATCAATGTAAAATGAATTGACAATTTAATTAAAAATAATATGAAAAATATTTTTAAAAAATTTTTCACAATTTTTTTATTTTTAAATGTTTTATTTTTTTTATTTTTTTATTTATTTAATTTTTTTTTGTCGACACGACCCTCTTCTTCATTCATTTCTTTCTTTCTTTCTTTCTTTTGTTCATTCTTAAAAATTCATTGAAAGCAAATTGAAATTTCTTTAAAAAC
>SEYY01007180.1:22500-25000 GCA_009176605.1 Armadillidium nasatum
TCATATAGCGGAAAAAACCGGTCTAATTCCTTTCTAAAATAGACCGGCAAAAAACGCGTTTTTTGCCGCTCTATATAGAAAGAAATTAGAAAGATTTGTTTTTGCAGTGTATACTCAACCCCTTACCACTTTTCTCTCCCTTCAACATAGTGGCGATATCATAGTCCGTCACCACATTTTTCTCTATCTCTTTCATGACCCTATTTTGAGCATTTGCCGTTATTCACGATTCTTCCCTGAGATTATTTTGGTGGCGTAGCCTCCAAGTTGTGTGGTACTACCACCTCACCGCCCCTTCCAAACTGATTTTTAAACCTAATTGGATGTTCTGGACTTCACTTACCTCATTTTAGAGAATTTCTCTCAGCTAATCATCGGCTCACATCCTCCCCCTTGACGTAGACGGAGGCACGTAACGCAACAGCCTCTTCCGTCTTTAACTGTCGGGGGGAAAAAACCTTCCTCTATGTTATAGAAAACATCAAATGTCTTATCCCTGCTACTTTCTCAAACAACAACATCATATGACACATCCCATCTTGCAATACCATTTCAAATGTAAATTATCATATAAAAAAAAAAAAAAAAAAAAAATCAAATTTGGACGGAGAAGGATTCAAACGCCCAACCTCATGAATAAAAATCCATGACGTTACCATTATGCTATGAGAGCTTTCTATCAAAAGAGTAAAATTATTCTTTTAAATAATGTATATCAGTTTTTAAATTTTTAGATTTTCATTTCATCTAACTTTTAATTTTTTTCATTTTAAAACTTCTTACATTCTTTGCATTTACATTTTATTTCACTATGCATATTATTTCACTGCTGCATCACTCTCTCCATACTATCGCAATTACAATGGACACTGCTCTTCTGAACTATCCCTTCGAATACCTGCTTCATTGAAACACGCCTTTCTGCGACTCATATATTTTCTGTCCAACTCTTCGACCACAGACTTACACGCTATGCTCATTCTTACATGTACTGTACTGGTAAATTCAAGAACATACTCCCTTCATCTATTTTACCAGCTTCCTAAGACTTACACACCTTTAAACGCGTGTTTCTGGACATGTCGGACTTTTAAATTGACAGGATTTCTGACTTGCTCCATAACTCTGGGGGGAATTTAGTAGGCCTTCGTCCTTTTCCATTGGAGGTAATATATATATATATATATATATATATATATATATATATATATATATATATATATATATATATATATATATATATATATAATATATATATATAATTTGCTTATAAATAATAACCCTAACAACCCTCCTACATTTGGGGAAAAATTTTTTTCCCTTAAAACTTTACCTGAAAAATGGTTGAGTTTACCTCTCCGGGATGTGGCTGAACCCTCAAAACGGGGTCAGGAAAAAGGTTGAAAAAAAAATTTGTATGATATGAGTGTTACAAAAGTGGGGTGGGGAATTGTATATATGTATATCTTCAAATCTGTTCTGGAAAGAGCACAAGAAAAAATGGGGAGCTGCGGCTATGTCACCCCTCTAAGGGGAAGTGTACTTCTCAGAGTGAGGGTGAACCTCCAAGAAGTGGTCATTTAGGAACCTGAGCTTGCAACCTTAAGATAATGGCCTCATGAAAGAGCATGATGTCAGCATGGCCGAACCAGATTATTACAAACCGAAGGCCGACATGCCTTTTTATTGGCGTAAGGCGCTTCCTTTACTAATATATATATATATATAATATATATATATATATATATATATATATATATATATATATATATATATATATATATATATATATATATATATATATATATATATATATTATTGTACTAATGTACTAATGTTTTTCCTTTCAGTGAATTTAATTGAGTTAAATTATATTTATAAAGAAATGAATAAAGGAGAACAAGAAATGGAATATCATCAATACATGAGTGAAACTTTGTTTTATACTCTCTCTCTCTCTCTCTCTCTCTCTCTCTCTCTCTCTCTCTCTCTCTCTCTCTCTCTCTCTCTCTCTCTCTCTCTCTCTCTCCTCTCTCTCTCTCTCTATCTAAAAAAAAAAAAAATATAATAAATATAATATATATATATATATATATATATATATATTATATATATATATATATATATATATATATATATATATATATATATATATATATATATATATATATATATATATATATATATATATATTGAAAAACAAAATAGTGATTGGTTCTTCCTGAATTAAGAGTTAAGAATTTTATTAACTTTGTGAATGCCTTTATTAATGGATTATAAAGATACAAAAAGTGAAATTGTTTTCCTTTCGGAATATTCCACTTCAGGTTCTTCAGATTCTTTGCGAATATTTCGTTAATATATTCCTCGTCTTTCAAACTTTTTATTTCGTTTAGTAATGAACATAAATTTGATTGTTTTCTCGTTGTAATAAATAAAAACATTAAAACTAAAATTTTTTTGTCGGGTTCATTTTCATGAGAGAGGTCAAACAGTCAAA
>SEYY01007180.1:30000-33515 GCA_009176605.1 Armadillidium nasatum
CTAAACAAAAGAATATTTTTTTTTTATACAATCACATTAGTCAGTTTTCATTAGAGGTGTACCGGAATTCCGTTCCGGCCGGAATTTGGAATTTTTTTTTCCTGTTACGGCCGAAACCGGAAATACTAATCTACTTTTGAGAAAAAAAATTGCTGGAATAATTTTATTTTACATGACCCATAACTTATATGTATATTTTATAAGTAAAATTTCTTTGAACACTAAACTGTAAATAAAAAAATAAACATTCCATAAATTCTTCCTTATATATATTTATATATATATATATATATATATATATATATATAATATATATATATATATATAATATATATATATATATATATATATATATATATATATATATATATATAATATAGTAGGGTAAATACTTATTTAGGTAATTTCTGGATTTATCTAATATTTGGGGGCACTGCGCCGCTTCTTTGCTAACTACTCTTGGAATTAATCCTGTTTTGACCCGGAGGATGCTTCTGTGTCTGCTGAAAAGGTAGGGGCCGTAATTGCCAATCGGTTGAGTAGGTTCATTCCATCTTCAACTAAATATTTTTATCTCAAAACCCATGGTTCGGTGGTACTTTCTCTCCTGCCATTCAAGAAAGAGACAGTGCTTGTCGTGAATGGAAAAACTATAATTCTCCTATCACTCTTCTAATCTTCATTCAGCTCAGAATCGTTGTAGGGATATTATTCGACAAATCAAGCGTGCTTTCACCAAAAGGAAGTACGCTGACCTCCTTGGATCTCTTACTGATAAAAATTTCTGGCCTCTAGCCAAAAACATCTCTAACAACTTCTGTAAATCTGCCTTTTCTCCTCTTATTCGTCCTTATAGCTCTGTTGCTAATACTCTTTCTGAAAAGGCAAATCTCTTCTGCCTCTTTTTCTCTCCAATTCAACTCTGAACGATTCCGGCTTCCATCCTTCTACTCCTTGTCCTTTCAGGTGTCCCATGTCATCACCTGTGATTTTACATGATCAGATCCATGGGATTCTGAGAACGATGAACGTCAAGAAGGCCAGCGGACCGGATGACACTCCTCTCCGTGTTCTGAGGGAGTGTGCGTCTGGCGCATGTCCTTGTTCAACTCTACTCTCTATGCCTTAATACTAATACTTTTCCTCAATGCTGGAAGCGCGCATATTTTCAGCCGATCCCGAAGAAGGGTAGCCACTCTAATCCCTCTAACTATCTTCCAATATCTTTCACTTGTGTTATTTCTAAGATCTTTGAAACTCTCCTTAACTCTCATTTTCTGGATCATCTAGAGTTTCACTCCCTTCTTTCAGGTCATCAGTATGGCTTTCGACACTGGAGGTCTACTGGTGACATACTTTCCTATCTCACTGATTTATGGTCTTCTGCTCTTAGGGATTATGGTGAGTCTTGTGTCGTGGCGCTTGACATTTCCAAGGCGTTTGACCGGGTGTGGCATGCGTCACTACTCTCCAAGCTCTCTTCCTTAGGGTTTACTCCTTCTCTTTGCTTACATATTTACTTTTCTCTCAGATCTTCCATTCGCATTGTAGAGAAAGACGACTTCCTCTCTTATTCTGTATCACAGTGTTTTCAACAATTATTTTTATACTTTCCAATAAATTATCTTCTCACTTATTCTATCCACTTATTCTTATGCCGATGACTCAACTCTCCATTCTTCCACTCATTTCAAATCTTCTCCCTCCTTTGCTTCTAGAGTTATCTTTCGTTTTCAACTTTCTGACTCCATTCTTACCGATCTGGACGGGGATTTCCCTTTTGGGGTCACCTCAACCTTGTGAAATTCTATTCTTTAAAAACTCAACTCTTTTACATTTTCCTCTTCAAAACACCTCCCAACTTTGCTATCTCCTTCGACGGCTCTCCCGTCTTACCTGTAAACAACATTAATATTCTTGGCCTGAATATGAACAATAAACTTTCTTGGAATCCTCATATAACAATGGTTTCTAGGGCGGCTTCATAAAAGCTATTTTTTCTGGGGGCTTACAATAAAAGCCGATTTTTTTTGGGCGCCCTATATATATATATATAATAATTAAATTGTGTTATGTATCTGTTATAAATACGTTAATGTTTTTTGGCTCTTGTTTGATATATATATAATCATAATTGATCAAAAGTTCGTTCTTAATGTTCTCAAGAGTGAAAAAAAGTTTTCTCATCGAAATTTATGCACTTTTTTTCTGAAGAAAAAAAAACTTGTTAATTTAACTTTCCTAAATGTTGATCTTTATTTTCGAGGCAAAATTTACTAATCTTTTTTGCTTTGAAAGTTCGTTTTTAATGTTTATTTTTCTTTCAAATTTAAAAAAAAAAGAAATAAAAAAAAAAAAAAATTTCCAATTTTTTTTTTTTTTTTTTTTTTTTTTTTTTTTTTTTTTTTTTTTTTGTGTGTGTTTGTGTGTATATGTATATATATAATTTATTGATAAATATATTATATATATAATTATCTATATTATATATATATTATATAATATATATATATAGTATGAGAGAGAGAGAGAGAGAGAATGTTTTTTCGCTGATTAAAATAACTTAAAGTTTGAGAAAAAAAAGTTTTTAAATTGAATTTATGGGTTTAGTGAAGCGATGACGTCATAACTCGTCATGAGTGAACTTGATAAGTTTAATTAAAGGTGCGAGGAAGCTCGAGTTCTTCATTTAATTAAAGTTTAATCAGTTTGGGAAGAGGATTTTGATAAAGTTTAAGATCATCGATTTTGCTATGGGAGTCTAACTTTTAATGAATGAGAAAAAGATGTTTTGTTCTCTGGGTTGAGACTACCTAATCCATGAGTGGCCGAATTGTGGTACGTGTACCAAAAATGGCATCGGGTTATTATCTACAGAATGAAATTCATTTAATCTCCTAAACTTTATTATGATATTAGGCACACTGTTTTAATGATTATTTTTACCTTTTTTTCACTAAAAATGTTCTAAAGACATGCTTGATGTATTTTTATTTATTTCTAAAAATTTCAGTTATGTAGTTGGTGTTTGTCATTATTGTGTTAAAGGACATCGTATCATAGATAAAGCCTAAATTCTGTAGATTTGTAGTGTGTAAGATCTTAGGCATAACTTCAGTTATGAGAAATTCAATTCTTTAGTTAACCTTTTTGTACAGACAACTTTTTAAAGTTTTTTTGTGGCATTTATTCATATTTAATTCGTAATTCCAATGATTTAATTTCAAACTTATTTTGAATTATGAATTTTTTTTTAATTTCTAAAATTTTTGTTTCTTTTTATTTAAAAAAAAAATTTTTTTTAATATGTTTTAAAGTAGAAATGTTTATTAAACCATACATACATTTTTGTTTGTATATTTTTAAGAAATAAATAAATTGATAAAAATGGCTACCTCTTTCTTATTAAATTAATGAAAGGTAAAGAAAAGAGAGAAGGCAATTCAAAGCACCAATACAGAAATTTAAATATCTTAAATTAAAATTATGGAAGACTGCTACGAGAACAATGAGGT
>SEYY01007181.1:0-18149 GCA_009176605.1 Armadillidium nasatum
TATATATATATTATATATATATATATATATATATATATATATATATATATATATATATATATATATATATATATATATATATATATATATATATATATATATATATATATATATATATATATATATATATATAGGGTTGGCCGAGCTCCGGAATTTTCCGCACCGCACCGCACCGCACCGCACCATGTCGTCGAGCACCGCACCGCACCAACTGTCGTTTGTTGCGCACCACACCGCACCGCACCGGAAGAAAAATGCGGTGCTCCGCACCGCACCGCACCAAATTCTAATCTAAGCGCACCACACCGCACCGGAATCAGCGCACCACGCACCGCACCGCACCGACATATACAATTGAAGCATATATATATATATATATATATATATATATATATATATATATATATATATATATATATATATATATATATATATATATATATATATATATATATATATATATATATATATATATATATATATATACTCTCATCCTTTTGGCGTCCACCTCTCCGACCCCAAACTTAACCGCTATGCTCAATCTTACATGTACTCTACTGGTAAAGTCTGGAACACAATTCCATCATCTATTTTTACAAGTTCATATGACTAACACATCTTTAAACTCTGTGTATCGGGACATGTCGGCCTTTTAAATTGACCCTATTTTTGGATTGCTTCTTAGCTCTGGTAGTAACTTGGTAGGCCTTTGCCCATCAGAGGTAAAATATATATATATATATATATATATATATATATATATATATATATATATATATATATATATATATATATATATATATATATATATATATATATATATATATATATAGTCAACAACAATTATTAAAGCTTTGATAGTGATACTGGAGTAGTCAACCTCTCGTCTTTCTCGCAGAGAGCAGAGAAAATATAGAGATTTTCAATGTCATGTTCCTACTAGACACAACGTTCAATGCAATTCTGACATTTACAACCTTCGTCTGTCTTTAATATTCTCGCTATGTCTTTTTCTCGTAATCTTTCATGGAAGGATCACAATATGGAGTACGTTTCACAGATCTGAGATGGTTCCACTCATGATGCTCTGGAAAAGATGGAGTCTAGGTCTTTTCGTCTTATCAGGTCTTTCGTTCACCCAAATTCTCTCAAGTCTCTTTCTGAACGTAAAATTTCTGAGTTACTTTCCATAATAATATATATATATATATATATATATATATATATATATATATATATATATATATATATATATATATATATATATATATATATATATATATATATATATATATATATATATATATATATATATATATATATATATGGAGATTTTCGATGTCATCTTTCTACTCGACACAACGTTCAATGCATTTCTGACATTGAAATATGCTACCTCGCAAAATTATCGTACCACTGAACATAAGGAACATAATAGCATTGAAAAAATACAGGATATAGATCACGATATGTTTAGTATTGTTCATAAATGTCGAGAGTTACAACATACACAGATAGGTATGCAAAGGGATACGGGAAACGGTCTCTTCAAAAACTATACATGGAGACAGAGGTTTAATGCGCAAAACGTGGAATGAACCTGTAGGTATATGGTTTGTTAATTGGATGTGTTGATGGTGCCCCATTACCATATATCACCACCTCTCAGCGTTATGATGGATTAGGATCATCATTCCATGCTGGAATATAATGTTCCGTCTATTATACTAAAGGATTGCGTTCCATAGGCCGACTTTGGTCTGCCGAAGTTCATTCAGGGTCATTGGTAGTAGGTTGAGCTGTCATAGTGGTCGTTCCAACATTTCTCATACATGCTCGATGGGATTTAGGTCCAAATTTATAAAGACCTTCGGAACTTGTCAATTTGAATCTTCACTACTGTAGGTACTCGTGAGCACACCTGGATGCCAAGTATTTTCTTTCATAAGGATGAACCCCGAACCGATGTTTGGCGTATAAGGTATTTTATAAGGTTCAAGGATTTTTGTAATTTATTGTTCGTCGGTCAGGGACCCTTCACGAAGGATGCAGAGGTTTGTACGGGCGGTTAGAGAAATATCTCCCCAGACTATGACCAACCCACCACCATATGGCACCTAACCTTTAATTTTACACGCTACGTATTTTCCGTTGGGCTGCTGATACACCCTTTGACGTCAGTCGGAACTATGGAGATTGAATCTGGACTAGTCTTTAAATAGGACACGTCCCTACTAGGCGAAATGGCCAATGGACAAAGGATATCGTTGTACGATGATCTTTTCGTGAGAAATGGCCCTCTTCCAGACCTTTCTGGCCGAAACCCGTTTATGCGAAGCCATCTGAGAACCGTATCAGAACTTATACGTTTTCCATGTATTACGCCAACTGTTTCTGGAGGCTTCTTGCTGCTATGAAGATGCTCCCTCACTGTGGGTAGCCTTATAAATCGGCCTTCACGAGGTATTGTCGAGCTTAGTCTGCCTTGCCCCTGTCGTCTACGGTATTCGTTGGTCTCCTAGCACCGATGTACGACTCTTCTGATACTTGTATGTTCAACGTTGAACCTACGTCCAAGGTAACTATGGCTGTGGCCCTCTGTTGCAATGTTACTATTTGCATACATTAATCACGGGACAAATGACGGGACGGGTAGATCTTCCGATTATTTCCACTACCGTAAACGATTAAACTACCAATCCGCGACAGTGATATATTAAGGTTAACAACTACAACCAATCACAATTGGAGTTCGTTTGTTTCTCAATTCATACATTTCTATGGCAATCGGCATCTTGTTATAACACACCGTCTTCCTATCGCTGTAACTTAAGAGTAAACGTATGTACGGGATACCTGTTCACATGCACGTAACGTAAAAAATTGTATGAAGCTCCTATATTTAGAACCTTCTCGAATTATTTCAGCCGTAGTGTGACAATTTTGAGGGGGTAAAATATATATATATATATATATATATATATATATATATATATATATATATATATATATATATATATATATATATATATATATATATATATATATATATATATATATATATATATATATATATATATATGGGTTGGAGTATCGTTTTTAGAAGAGTAACGGATGAACTTTTACTGGATAAGATTCGATGTAGGAGCAACTACCGATATAAAAAAAAATTAATTCCGGTTCAAGATGCTAATATTTCAAAAAAACAAATATTTTAATTACTTTGTTTCAAAGACGAATGAATGATGAATATTCATGAAGATGATGAATATTTTTATTTTTTTTGTAATTCTGAATTAAACAAGTTTAGCTATATTAAGTAAAAAACTGAAAATAAATAAATAAATTTTAAAAGTAGTGAAGCTGGATTTCTTAATCGGTTTTAAACCTAATGAAAATTTTTGGCAAAGAAGGTATGTTCACGAGGTAGATAGGACTATGAACAACATTTCAATTCTTAGAAACAAATTTAAACAATATATTCTAAACTTGTGCACAGAAGAAAGTACTTGGGTGATAAATCATTTATAACAACTGTTCCGAACACTTATACGTTCAATCTTACAGAAGGGCAATTAAGTGGCATTCGTAATGATGGTGCTATGAAACCAAATTATATATAAGAGCATCTTGACGAACTCTGGATATATATAAAATAACTGAGTTTTCTCAAGTTTTAAGGAGCTCTGTTGATTCTTTTTGCAGTACCATTTTTTTTATATAATACCTATTGTCCTTTATTTTTAATTAAAATATGATCTTTGGTAAGCTCAAAGAATTACTTTAAAAAAAAA
This sequence comes from Armadillidium nasatum, assembly GCA_009176605.1. Taxonomy (NCBI): domain Eukaryota; kingdom Metazoa; phylum Arthropoda; class Malacostraca; order Isopoda; family Armadillidiidae; genus Armadillidium; species Armadillidium nasatum. The sequence goes on from SEYY01007181.1 coordinate 3,795, forward strand.
AAAAAAAAAAGTTCAAAGACACTATTTTATCCTAAGGAAATGTGACGTTTAAATGTGGCAATTATTTCATTCTTAAAGGGTAAATAAACTAGGGTATATAGTATCCAGCATCATTTAGAAATAAATGTATTAATCTTTTAAACCACCTAACTAAAATGAATGATAATTTGTGCCAAAGTTCGTATTTTAAAGAAATTAATTCATTAGTGATTGTCTTTTGTTCTTTGAAATCATTGATTTTAGATAAATTTATAAAGATTTTTTAAATATTTCTTTTTCCGATTGTTGTTATGTTGACATTGGAGAAAAATTGGATTTAAAACGAAAAATGTTTTTACAATACCTTTATTACTAGAAGCAAATCCTACACTGCATATACAAAAAATACATTAAAAGTAAAAAAATAAAAAAATTTAATATACACAAATTGAAGCTCAATTTTAAATCATAGGAACATGAGAAAGTTTATTATAGTTCACAGGAATATAATGTTAATACTGGCTGTAATATATATATATATATATATATATATATATATATATATATATATATATATATATATATATATATATATATATATATATATATATATATATATATATATATATATATATATATATATATATATATATATATACTTATAAATGCCCAATAGCTTCCAAATTTCTGTTTACAAATATTATTTTTTCTACATTTTTGGAGCTAAGTCTTGTTCTTCTGTCAGATAATTAGATCCCCTGCTTTTGAAAACATTCTTTCGCTTTCTACAGATGTTGCCGGAATGGCTAAAAATGTTTTAGCCACATCACTAAGAATCGGAAATAAATTTGTGTTTTTTTTCCAAAACTCCAGCGGGTTAGAATGAAGATCCATTTCGGTCTTTTCTTTATACTTAAAGCTGTTGTATAATTCTAACTCACTGTTTAAAGCCGAAATTTTGGTCATTTCTTCTTCATCACTGCTGCTGTGGCTAACCATTAGGCTTTTAAAAGTTTCAGCTGAGGTCTTAAATATTCTTTCACTGTCTCTTCTTTTTTTTAAGGATTGCTCTTCTTCTGGAAAAGGCTTTTCTTTGCAAACAGATGTGTAAAACGATGATATCCCTTCATAGATTAATTCTTTATCATTTTCTGAAAAAATCTTTTTCTTAAATCTAGGATCTAAATAGGTAGCTATTAAACAATTAACATTGCGACAGTAGGGAATTAGGCGTTGGTTTACTTCTTGTTGAATTTGATTTTTTTCAGCTACCAACCTCTCATCAACTTGTACTTTGCTCATCTGAGAACTAATTGCAAAAACTGATGGAAAAATTATTGATGAAGTAGGGTACTTGCTACCAGATAAAATTAAAGAAGCCTCTTTGAACGGCTGCAAAAGTGTACAGAGATCTTGAAGCATTTCTTTTTCTTCTTGTGTTATCGCCAATACAGGCGTTTTCAACTTTAAGGCTGCAATTTCAAGAGGTTCTTTTTGTTTAATTACCTCCTCAATCATAGGAAAAGAGCTGTTCCAACGAGTTCTACAATCTCTTGGAATCTTATTGGGATCAATGTTAGTTTTCATTTCTGTTTTATATATGGACTTATATTCATTCCATAATTTCGGTGATCTTTTAAAGATAGAAGCAATAGCTCTTATTTTTTCCATTAAATTGAGTACTGGAGATTCATGACTTGATTTCTGGAATATTATTGGTTCTAAGCACAAATTTATAGTATGTGCTATACAAGAAATTCTTTCTAGGTTCATTTTTTGGCAAGCCTTTACAACATTAGTCCCACTATCTGTAACCGCAAATGATGGAATTTTAAGGTCCATAGAATTTATACATCTATTAATAGAAGAAGCAATATTTTCACCTGTATGCGCTTCATTAAATGGCAAACATCCTATGCAGTACGATTGTAAATTCCACTGAGCATTTACAAAATGACCAGTAATAGCTAAAAACTGATTTTGGTTCTTCGTACATGTCCAAATATCAAATGTTACGCTATATGATGCACATTTTCCAATGTCTTCTTTAATAGTTTGAAACATTTCGTCGTATAAAGCTGACAACTTAGATGTTGCAAGAACTTTGCGAGTTGGTGGCTCGTAATCGGGAATTCAGTAAGTTCAAAAGCTCCCTTTAAATAAATAGAGAAAAAAAAAAAAAAAAAAAAAAAAAAAAAAAAAAAAAAAAAAAAAAAAAAAAAAAAAAAAAAAAAAAAAAAATAAATATAATATATATATATATATATATATATATATATATATATATATATATATATATATATATATATATATATATATATATATATATATATATATATATATATATGTTATTGAGAATGCTCATTTACAATAAATAAAGTTTTGTTATATATATATATATATATATATATATATATATATATATATATATATATATATATATATATATATATATATATATATATATATATATATATATATATATATATATATATATATATATATATATATATATATATATATATAAATAAATAAAAAAATTAATTTATTTTATTTTCTTTTACTGTAAATGTATTTTATTTTAATTGATTTAATAATTTGAATATTACTTTAAATATTATTTGAAAACTACTTTTTAATTAGCGACTATGATTCTCAGAGTCATTTTTCGGTTTAGTGAATTTTGAAAGAAGCCGGATGGAACCAATATAGAATATACACGTTAATAAGATAATTATAATAAGTTTGGTACTTGTTTTTGTGCTTTAATATCTAAGTGGTTTAATAATTAAAATATCTGATATATAATATTTTTCTGATATATTAAAAAAAGTTGTTAAATATTTATCAGCGAAACTTTGTGATAACATTATAATTCTTATGTGCCAAATGATTATAACGGAAGACTAAATCGTGATCTAGTTCACTTCAAGATAAAACAAAAAAAGACCGTACAAATCCATCATATATATATATATATATATATATATATATATATATATATATATATATATATATATATATATATATATATATATATATATATATATATATATATATATATATATATATATATATATATATATATATATATATATATATATATATATATATATATATATATATATATATATATATATATATATATATATCCTACCTGAAAGCCGGCGATTCCACTGATCTAAAAGGTAGTAAGTCAGCAGCTATCCATTTGGTTAATGCCTTATCAATTTCCTCGCGACTTTTTTCAGGCAGTTGTTCTGTACTTCTCTTTTTTCTTTTTAAAGACTGCTTAGATTGCAAAAAATTTTCAATCGAAGGGGGACCTTTTCCTTTTTTAGATTCAATATTCTTAAAAATATCAGGATGGCATCTAGACAGGTGTCTCCGCATATTAAATGGCTTTGGTAATAACTTTAGTTGGCAAATTTTGCACTTCTTTTTACCCGCAGAAATGTCTTGTTCAAAGCATGAATCAAGATCCTTTAAATTTTATGGTAAATGAAAGACTTCTTGATTGTCCAGTTTCTATTTGTGGATTTGTTTTTGCAGATACAGATTGAATCACTTCGAAATCATCAGACGTCTCACTTGGTATATCAGTATATGTGCTCATAATGCTTAAAAAATAATGGTACAGAAAAATTTATAGAAATATTAATTAAGCTGAAATAAAATATATATATATATATATATATATATATATATATATATATATATATATATATATATATATATATATATATATATATATATATATATATATATATATATATATATATATGCAAAGTGTAATTCAAAGAGATATCTCATGTGTTATTACTTTATATGCACGTAAAACACACACAGCTGAAATAAAATGTGAAATTTTTATACGAGAAGGTCCCTTCAGATGGAACAAGGGAGGATGGGCAGAACCTTCCGATACGTATATAAATTCAAGAAACAACTGGCGGAAAAAGGCCGCTCCGCCACTTTTAAAGGGGAAAAAAATGCCAAGTACCCACCTTTGACGTGCCAGATTGAATAATTATAATTAATCAAATCGAATTTTAATTAATTAGAGATTAATATGAAAAAAAACTACTTAAGAAAACAAACCAAATGATGTGAAGAAAATGGTGTGAAAATACATAGAAACACCGTTATTTTTGTTTTACAAATTTTCACTTTTAGTGAAAAGTTATTTATCAATGTTTTGGAAACAAAAATGACGGGAAGCTATGTGGCAAAAATATTACGTAATATTAATTAAAGATTGCATAACATTACGTAATGTTAATTAAAAATTACATAATTTAATTAATTAATTAACTAATTAAAAAAATTAATAGGTAAGTATAATAAGTTGTTCTATGCTATACAAAGAGTCAACTGTACAAATTTTACCAAAATCGGATCTGCAGATACAGAGATATAGAACATAAGCCAAAAAATATATTTAATTGAATTATTAATTAATTAATTGAAATTTTGCAAAATTAAAAATAATAAGGTGATGTCGGTCATACAGAAAATCTACAGTACAACTTTCGTGATATTCAGAACAGAACATTTAAAGAAATTGAAGCATTTTAAAAATGTAAGCCAATGGAATTAATTAAGCTAATTATTAATTACTAATTGAAGGATCAGGTTTAAAATACAGACTTGGGATTTGTTCAAAGACTCAAGAACCTGAGAAAACATGAAATAGGATGGTGGGAAAATTCTAAAGTTGAATAATTTGTCCTTAAAAACAAATAGGTAAATTTGGTAGGCTAATCAAGGGTGCATATATATATATATATATATATATATATATATATATATATATATATATATATATATATATATATATATATATATATATATATATATATATATATATATATATATATATATATATATATATATATATATATATAACTGAAGAGAAAAATTAACGCACCACTACAACAAACATCAATTGGAGAAAACTGAAACATACAGAACGAGTAGTAACATTGTTAATATACAGCACATAGTTATACATAATGGGGATAATGTGGTGCCCCACAGTGGGAACCCCCGTAACCCTGACACATCGTGGCATATAACTAGGGGACGGTGCATACCTGCAGGGTTTATGTGCATGCCACCTGTCCCTGGCCATCAGTTCTCTTATTTATATATATATATATATATATATATATATATATATATATATATATATATATATATATATATATATATATATATATATATATATATATATATATATATATATATATATATATATATATATAGGCACAAGTCCTTTTGAGGGAATGGAAAATACCCCCAAATCGTAGAAATGGAAAAGTAGTCGACAATATCATCATCACTCACGGGTCGGGGGTACGGGGGGCATAGCCCCCCTTAGACATATGCTGGGTATATTACCCAATTTAAATTTTTTAGCCCAAAAATTGTCGTAAAAAAACATTTTTTTAAACATCTTACTTTGAACCCCAGTAAAAATTTTGTGGATCCTCAAACTGCACCTTACACCCAAAATATAGAGGCTACATGGAGTTTACTTAAATATAAAAATTAAAAATATATATATATATATATTATATATTTTTTTTTATTATTTTCAAATTTTTTTTTTAGAGACGGTTCCCTGAAAAAAAAAAAAAAATATATATATATATATATATATATATATATATATATATATATATATATATATATATATATATATATATATATATATATATATATATATATATATATATATATATATATATATATATATATATATATATATATATATATATAGACGAATTGATGATTATAGCAGGATACATCAACTTCGGTGCGGTGCGCACCAGAGGCCGCACCACGCACCGCACCGCACCGCACCGTTGATTTTTCTTTGCGCACCGCACCGCACCGCACTTTTATTTTTTCTTTCGCACCGCACCGCACCGCACCGGGTTCACCGCACCGCACCGCAAACACCGCACCGCACCGCACCAAAATGACCGCACCAACGCACCGCACCGCACCGGTGCGGTGCGTCGGCCAACCCTATATAATATATAATATATAAAAGAATTAAAATTTTTTTTAAAATATTTAAACAATGTTTAAAAAAATATATAAGGAAACCAACACTTCATATACTATTTTTTTCTTCGTTCCCGTATATTCCTTAAGGCCCTATTATATAATATATGGAAAACATTATAATATATATATATATATATATATATATATATATATATATATATATATATATATATATATATATATATATATATATATATATATATATATATATATATATATATATATATATATATCTGTGGTTTTCAAGTGTTACTGAAGCCTGTCCGAAGCTGATATATGCAAGGTATTGTTTGCCTGAAAATATGTCAAGAATGCATCTACTTATTATTCTAGCCAACCATCAAATTTCTAATAGAAAGTCTGCTTTCAAACAATAACGGTAAAAAAAAAATTGTCTTTATTATAACCCACTAACGAGAAATATTTTACAAAATTTGTATTATATATTTTGTATAAAATGAATTTCAACTATTCTGATTTTGCCGGTATAAGTTATATTTTTTACCGTTCGGCTGTCATTTATAGACTCGGGCTTTGATCAGAGAAAAAGTCTAATTAGCTACCCAACAAGAAGATTATAACGTGGACTCATGTTTTACGAAACATGTTATTACTAGACCCATCTAAGTAGAAAACAAAACACTTATTCCGATTAATAGCAGTAAAAATAATATTGTCAGACACTAATTCTGATGAAGAAAGAATATATTAAATGTTAGATATAGAGATTAGGTTGGCCGAAAAGCTCCATATCTAGCTTAGAACTAGAACTAAGGGTTCTTGGAGGCAGCCCCATATATATATATATATATATATATATATATATATATATATATATATATATATATATATATATATATATATATATATATATATATATATATATATATATATATATATATATATATATATATATATATATATATATATATATAATATATATATATATATATATATAATATATATTGTGAATATATATGCAAGTGTGAATTAGCCTATGAACGCCCGTTCAAAGCGTCCAGAACCTTGACATCGTCTATAGAATTATGGTAAAAAAGTGAACTAATTTTTCATGAAAAAAACAATAAAAAAGACTAGGTCACAAAACTTTTGTAGCACCACCATTTTGCAAAGCCAAGGTTGGTTCCAAACCGAAAAATAACATTGAATTTTATTTCCCTTCCCCCAAAAAATGAGAGTAATAATATTAAAACTTTTTTTATTATTGAGCAATGATACGTTATTTATGCATTTTCAGTATTTCCGGTAAACACCCCCTTCCCTCCCCATTTTGAGGAGGAGGAAGGAAAGGAGGGGGTCAAATTGGGGGAAGAATGCATTCATTATTTCTTTAAATGAGTTGTGGGGGGAGGGAAAGCTAATGAAACGGCCACAATGTGAATTTCATCTTTCGTATAATTTTTAATAAAAATTTTAAAAAGTAGGCCAGGATCAGATATTTATTTATGCAATTTGAAGTTAATTTAATACACACAATTCAAACATACACTATACACAAAATCTCTCTCTCTCTCTCTCTCTCTCTCTCTATATATATATATATATATATATATATATATATATATATATATATATATATATATATATATATATATATATATATATATATATATATATATATATATATATATATATATATATATATATAATATATATATATATATATATATAAACCTGTTTGAGCATACAATATGCAACACAACATCGCGTTCCAATATTTATTTTGCAATTGTGCCAAAATGACAATAACTTTAAATAATGGTCAAGTAAACGTTCAAAAATTTTTTAGTTAAAAAAAAAAAAATTTTTTTTTTTTATTTATATATATATATATATATATATATATATATATATATATATATATATATATATATATATATATATATATATATATATATATATATATATATATATATATATATATATATATATATTATAAGATAGGAAAGTTACATAAAAATACAACTCGAAAACTAAAAAAAAAAAATATGAAAAAATAAAAAATAAAAAAAAGTAAAATAAATAAAAAAAAAGTAGGAGCAAAAATTTTTTAAATACCTTAAATTTTTAATAGATGCCAAACATTGCACACTTGTTGCATATATATATATATATATATATATATATATATATATATATATATATATAATATATATATATATATATATATATATATAGTATATATATGTGTGTGTGTGTGTGTGTGTGTGTGTGTGTGTGTGTGTGTGTGTGTGTGTGTGTGTGGCATGTGCCGATATGTAATATATGCGTACTTTGTAACTTCGTTAGCTCACAAGGAAACTGTAATAATAATAATAATAATAATAATAATAATAATAATAATAATAATAATAATAATAATAATAGCTACCAAAATATATGCAAAGTCACGTAAAAAATATAAGCTTTTAAAACTAAATGAAAGATAGTGTCAAACATTTTTCTATCAATCACCAGACACGAACACACACAAAAGCACACAAACATAAAAACACAACACACACACACACACACAAAACACACACACACACACACACACACACACACACCACACACACACACACACATTAACCTCTTTCGGTAGTCAAAAAAATTTATAAACCTATGCAAACTCTGAAGCCTTTTTTGAATTCGGTGGACCGTTCTTCAAATGGAGAGCATCTGAGCTCTCATAGCGGGTAGACGCTCTGAACTCGTGATGGCCTGAAGGGCAGTATTTTGTCTGCCAGGAGGGACGGCATATTCCCTCGTAGGTGAGGTCCTCTCTCAAAAACAAAACAAAAAAACATTCTTCAAACAAGTCAGAAGACTGTAATAATAATAATAATTAATAATAATAATAATAATAATATAATATATAATAATATAATAAATAATAATATAATAACTGAATAGACTAACCACTGTCTCCAGTTCTGAACAATCAATATTTCATGGAACTTTTTGAATGGAAATTATTTAGAGAGTTTTTTTCAAAGGAATAATATAACTTGACTACGTTTTGAGGAAGATGTATTTGCTATCATTCAAAAAAATATATATATAAAATTTATTAACAGAAGAATAACTGGAAAATTATAATAATTACGAGCTATCCAATAAATATACATTAGAAAAATTTGTAGAAGATAAAATTTAATTCGTTGAATTAACTGATTACAACATAAAACATGGTCGTTTTTGTGCCGAATAACTACACATATGGAATGTTTACACTAGTTTTCGGCACACTTGTCTTAACATACACACACACACACATACATACACACTTGTCTTACGTATAAAGAAAGGTGTGGTCATAGGTTAGTTTTTAAGAGCATTCAGAACGTGTAGTCCTTGTTACTTATTAAAAATAAGTATTACATTTAGCATTAAAAATAGCAAGAAAGAAATATTACAATATTAGTGCTTCAAGTTTGTTTAAGCATGAGAATATATTGGTAAATTATCCAAGTAAAATACACTGTATTTCTGTGAAAGACAAACTTTCCTGGATCATCAATTTGGTACAATCTGTTACTTCTAACTTTTAAAAGATTTTTTAGACCTGTATCACTGCAAAAAATTGTCCTAACGAATCGTTGGGACAAGTGGAAAAATCACAGTAAGATTTTCATTAGAGAAAATACATATTAAGCATAAGAAAGTCGCTGCACCGATTTATTTTCTAATAAAAAAAAAAATAAAAAAAAAATTTGTTGCGACATTTTTTCCACTTGTCCCAACGATTCGTTAGAACATAAGAAAGTCGCTGCATCGATTTATTTTCTAATAAGAAAATAATTGAAAAAATTTGTTGTGACGATTTGCATTTTTTCCATTTGTTCCAACGATTTGTTAGGACAATTTTTGCAGTATAGTAAAGCTAAGAGATAATAACGTTAGGCTTATACGAAATTTAATGTCATGACTGTTCAGAAATATACGTTGGAAAAACTGTACATTTTAAAAGAAGAAAATACAGGCATGAATATTGCCTTAGGAATGATGATAAGAATTCCTCTCTGTGTATTCATAGAAAGAATAAATATTTCCTAAGTTAATGCACGTATTTTTCAAATGAAATTTGTCAACAATAACTCTATGTTCATTAGAAAACTTCTGGCATCCATGTACGAAATTTCTATCACGTGAGTGAGAAATAAAAGTTGCCAAATGAGTCAAAACTAACAACAGTTAGTTTGACTCATTTGGCAACTTTCTTTTCTCATTCTTATGTTTTTCTGCTCAGTCATGTTAATAGTTTCTTCAATTGAAAAAAGGAGAAAAAGTTTGGGACTCGAAGACTAGTGAAATATTTTAAATTTTAAAAGATACAAACTGCTGAAATGAGACCCCCGGGAAAGAATACAAACTGCTGAAATGAGACCCCTGGGAAAGAATAAAACTGCTGAAATGAGATCCCTGGGAAAGAATGCAAACTCTGAAAGAAGACCCCTGTGAAAGAACACAAACTGCTGAAATAAGACCCATGGGAAAGAATACAAACTGCTGAAATAAGACCCCTGGGAAAGAATAAAACTGCTGAAATGAGAGCCCTGGGAAAGAATAGAAGAGCTAGGGTTAGAAATGAACAATTTAGAAAAGTGTAGGGTTATGCCGTATCATAAATAAGATAGAAAAGGCTCACCTAAAGTGGCGAGGTAACCTGAGCAGCTTTTATCAATCTTTAAAGACTCGCGACTTCTCTAAAAGTTAAAATCTAAAGTTAAATCATAAAGTTAACCTCACAACCCATTAATTACACATGTCAAATTTCAAAGTGAAGATTGAGATATATCTTACAGCTGATTAATAATTCAAAAGTGAAGATTGAAATATTTATTTTACGGATGATTAATAATTCAAAATAAATTCAAAAGTGTAGATTGAGATATTTATCGAACGAATGATTAATATATTTAAAATATTCACGTAAATTATTTCATAAATTATTTCATGAAGAGAAAATAATTTTAGTCTAATTTTTTAAATATTCATTCGAAAAAAATCTAAAAAGAAAGAATTTCATTCTGTATAATCTATGTTTACATTTTAATGTAAGGAAAGATTATGCAAGGATAAGAAAGGATTTTTTTCGTACATTTTTTTTTGGGGGGGAAGGGACCCACTGCGACCACGAATCCCAGGTTGAAAACCCTTGACCTGGAGAGAACGACAGAAAGGTGGCAAAGAGGTGTTGGGAATGTAAACAGGAGGGAAGAAGAGAAGGAGAAGGAGGTGGAAAGATAAGGTGAAGGTGATGCTTCGGAAACATAACTTCCCTAACATAAATGAGCTTAGGAACGACGCTTTATCCGATCGAAGGAACCTGAGAGCGAGGCTGAACCGACTGACAAGCAAATATAGTGCCCATACCTGAAAAACGCTGAAGAAGAAGAAGACGAAGAAGATTTCATAATATATATATACCGTATATATTATATATAATATAAGATATATATATATATATATATATATATATATATATATATATATATATATATATATATATATATATATATATATATATATATATATATATATATATATATATATATATATATATATATATATATGTGGAAAAATCATGTTATGAAAATAATCAGTCGCTAATTAGTTAAAGTTATTAAAAAAAATTATTCAATCATTTTATAAAGATTTCCTGTTATTATTATTATTATTATTATTATTATTATTATTATTTATTATTATTATTATTATTATTATTATTATTATTATTGTTTTCTTCACATCTTCCTATTTCCTGTTCTTGACCTTCATGTTATTTTTGTCATTTTCTCTTAACTTTTTTAGTGGACTATTATATTATTATTATTATTATTATTTTATTATTATTATTATTATTATTATTATTATTATTATTATTATTATTATTATTATTATTATTATTATTATTTTGGTGTGCAAAAATGATTAAAAAAAAAATTCGGTAAATAAAAAGGGCTTAAAGGACATCTGTGTTTACAGTTCGTAAGTGATCTAAATTTCCTCCCGAACACCTTTTTAAATAATAATAATAATAATAATAATAATAATAATAATAATAATAATAATAATAATAATAATAATAATAAGGTTTTATAACAATAATAATAATTTAAAATATTGTTATTATGATAGATATAAAAATGAAATAACGACTCTCTCTCTCTCTCTCTCTCTCTCTCTCTCTCTCTCTCTCTCTCTCTCTCTCTCTCTCTCTCTCTCTCTCTCTCTCTCTCTCTCTCTCTCTCTCTCTCTCTCTCTCTCTCTCTCTCTCTCTCTCGTCTCTCTCTCTCTCTCTCTCTCTCTCTCTCTCTCTCTCTCTCTCTCTCTCTCTCTCTCTCTCTCTCTCTCTCTCTCTCTCTCTCTCTCTATGGTCACACCAAGTCAGTAATTGCATGACAGACTCAAAAAAAAAAAAAAAAAAAAAAAAAAAATCAAGCTTCAAGAGTCTTTATAATAACACCTTCAAGAACAAACTGACTTGAATTTTCAAAGGAGAGCAGATTAGATTTCATTTTAAAAAAACACCAAGTTTATCAACCTTTAAATTCTGATGAACCAAATTTTATATTTAAGTTAATATATATATATATATATATATATATATATATATATATATATATATTATATATATATATATATATATATATATATATATATATATATATATATATATATATATATATATATATATATATATATCCGCTAGGCTGATAGTACATGTTTGTAGGGTTTGTATTAAAGGGAAAAAAATATTTATTTAATAATTTCCTTTATAAATAAATGGTTTATTTTGTAGGAAGTATCCACATGCGAGGAAGCGACTCCGCCTTATTTTGGATCCTATCTCCTCTCTCTCTCTCTCTCTCTCTCTCTCTCTCTCTAGCCCTCTCTTTTTTAATCTCTCTCTATTTTATCTTTATCTCATCTATCTATCTAGCTCTTAAATGCTCATTTCTTTCTGTTTCTCTTTCCATTATTCTCTGTCTCTCTTCCTTTCTCTCTTCTCTCCCTCTCTATCTGTGGCACTCTTTCTGGTTCTCTCATTCCCTCCAATTCTCTATCTTTCCTATTCCTTTCTACCCCACTGTTCCTCCTCCATATGAATCTCTCTCGCTTTCTTCGCGTGTGTGCATTTGTGTGTTTTTACTCTTCCTGTCTAGTCTTCTACTCTTTTTTAGCTCTTCCGTCACCTGTCAATTATACCATTCCTGTTAACTTCCACATTCTTAATGGTTTTAATAATTATAAACTTAGAATTCTTCCTCGAGTTCCACTTAATAATTCTATTACTATATATTATCCCCCCTCCCCCCCATCCCTCCCGATAACCGTCTATTTTCTGTATCTTTTCCCACTACTTTAAAAGAGATAAAAAGTTCTTCAATAAGCAATAAATAAATATAAAGATTACATACCGTAACTTTCTCTTCAAGTCGATCGCGTGTTAAACATTAATAAACAAACTTGTTTATATTGCATTTTAGGTCAATTACGATAAAACCTTATTACCTTTTATTAAATTTTTTTTTATTAAATATTTTTATTATTATTATTATTTTTTTATTATTTTTTTATTTTTTATTTTATTTTTTTTTTATCCTTTAATTTCAGGTGAGATAGATATAAGATATTCCATAAGAATTGCGTGAAGATAAGAAATCTTATAAAATAATCTTTTATAAAAATGAATATAAAATAATATAAAAATAAAATACACAGAAAAAAAAACAGTTAGTTTAAATATTTATTAATATTAATATCATCTGAAATATTTTATTAATTCATTTGAAATACAAGTTAAGAATAATTACCGTTAAGTTTTATCCATTTATATAACAATTTTTCCAAGGAAAACATGAAAACGTTAAACAAAAACGTTAAAACGTTGATAAAAATTTAAATATTTCACAAAATTAAAAATGGTACAATTACAAAATTTTAGAGAAACATTAAAACGTTAAAGAATACGAAAATGCTAAAAACCTTGAACGATAACGAAACATAAAACGTTAACAAAACGTTAAAGAAACTTAAAAAGTTTAGAGAAACAAAATCTTAACAAAATGTTAATGAAACGTAAAATATTATTAAAAAAAAAAACTTAAACGCTTTCAAAAGTCAAAAAAAGGAAGATAAACCTTAACGAAAAGTTAATTAACATAAAATGTTAAAAAAACGTTAACAAAACGTTAAAGAAAGCTTAAAAAGTTTAGAGAAACTTAAAATCTTAACAAAACCTTAATGAAACGTAAAACATTAAAAAAAAAACTTAAATCGTTTACAAAA
>SEYY01007183.1:0-7500 GCA_009176605.1 Armadillidium nasatum
ATCATAGAGTGGTTTTTTAATATATATATATATAATATATAATATATATATATATATATATATATATATATATATATATATATATATATATATATATATATATATATATATATATATTATATATATTTTTTTTTTTTTTTTTTTTTTTTTAATATGAATAAACTTGCAAAGAAAACATAAATTCATTTTATAGCAAACGTTTCGTATTTATTGCAACACATCTTCAGTGCTGAAAATTTTCAGCACTGAAGATGTGTTGTAATAAATACGAAACGTTTGCTATAAAAGGAATTTATCTATTTTCTTTGTAAGTTTATTCATATATATATATATATATATATATATGAATTCTGTTTCCTCCTACTGTCTCTATCCTCAATTTTCAGCCAAAGGCGGTTGTTGTGCATATGTGCGCAACGATGTCGTTTGTTCTCGTGTCTCTAATTTGGAGTCTTCCGAATTTTCCACCTTATGGCTTAGGCTCTCTTGCCACTCTACGACTAAATTCATTTGTTCAGTTTATTTATCTCCTAATTCTACTGACTATGCTAAATTCTTCGACTATTTAAACTCCAAAATAGAGCACATTCTCTCTTCTTCTCCTTTCTCTGAAATCATCATATTAGGTGATTTCAATGTTCACCACCGCCAATGGCTTTCTTCTAGTTCTCATGATACAGCTGGTGAACGTGCCTTCCATTTCGCTATCCAAAACGACCTTGAGCAGTTGGTGCAGCTCCCTACTCGTATCCCTGATCGTCTTGGAGATGAACCCAACGTTCTAGACCTTTTCCTAACTTCTAATCCTTGTCCTTATACTGTTAAACTCTTTCCTCCTCTGGGTTCCTCCGATCATCTTCTTATCTCTGTATCCTCTTCTATCTCTTCAAGTCTTCCGCAGGAAAGACCCCCTTCTACGAAAGGAAACGCTTGTGGCACTTCGGTGCGCAAGCTGGTCGGACTTGCGGTCGTACTTCTTTGATTTCCCGTGGAATGATTATTGCTTCCGTGGGAGGGGTCCCTCGGGGTGTGCAGAACGCATTACCGAGGTGATTCTCTCTGGCATGGAGGCATACATTCCATATTCTTTCCCTTCTACTAAACCTAATAAACCTTGGTTTAACTCTGCTTGTTCTCGTGCTATCCGCCGCAGGGATGCTGCCTTCAGGGATTACGGTCGTCTTCAAACTCCTGAAACTCACGCTATTTATATTTCATCCCGGAATCGTGCAAAATCTATCCTTCGTAACACTAAAAACTCCTTTCTCCGTAAAAAATGCAATAATCTTTCTGGTTCCTCTTCTTCACGTTCTTTCTGGCATTTTGCAAAAAATGTCAACTCTAACTTTGCTTCTTCCTCTTTCCCTCCTTTAATATCTTCCGACGGCACAACTGCTGTTTTACCTTCTTCTAAAGCTGAACTCTTTGCTCAAACTTTTGCCTCTAATTCAACCTTAGACGATTCCGGAGCTATTCCTCCTCCTTCAAACCCCTCTAACTCAATTATGCCTAAAATTAGAATTTCTTCTAAAGATGTCATTTCTGCTCTCTCTGAGCTTAATACTAAGAAGGCGTACGGTCCTGATGGTATTCCTCCTGTGGTTCTCAAAACTTGTGCTTCCGAGCTTGCACCGTGCCTCGGTAAACTATTTCGTCTTTGTCTATCTACTTCAACCTTCCCTTCTTGCTGGAAACGTGCGCTCATTCAACCTGTGCCGAAGAAGGGGGACCCCTCTCAACCCTCCAACTACCGTCCTATTTCTTTGACCTCCGTTCTCTCTAAAGTTTCGAATCTATCCTTAACAGGAAGATTTGGAAGCATCTAAATTCTTCTAATCTTATCTCTGATCGCCAGTATGGCTTTCGTAAGAAACGCTCTACAGGTGATCTTCTTTCCCTTCTCTCTGAATCTTGGTCCTCCGCTATTCGGCATTTCGTGAATCTTTTTGCTGTCGCGCTGGACATATCGAAAGCCTTCGATAGAGTCTGGCACAAAGCTTTGATTTCTAAACTTCCCTCTTTCGGTATCTATCCTTCTCTCTGTGATCTTCTCGCTAATTTCCTTTCCGGTCGTTCTATAGCAACTGTTGTAGACGGCCACCGTTCATCCTTTAAATCTATAAATAGTGGTGTTCCTCAGGGTTCTGTACTATCACCAACACTTTTTCTACTCTTCATTAATGACCTTCTCTCCATCACCTCATCTCCTATCCACTCCTATGCTGATGACTCCACCCTTCATTATTCCTTCCATTTTAAAAAACGTCCCACCCAACAGCAGTTGATAGACTCGAGAAGGGTAGCCTTGGAACAACTAACCTCTGATCTTTCTCGTATTTCAAATTGGGGCAGAGAAAACATGGTTGTTTTCAATGCCTCAAAAACTCAGTTCCTCCATCTCTGCACTCGACACAATCTTCCACACAACTATGATATCTTCTTCGAAAACACACAACTCAAGCCTTCATCTGTCCTTAATATTCTTGGTGTTTCTTTTTCTCGTGATCTTTCTTGGAAAGATCACATTACTTCTCTTTCTAAACAAGCTTCTAAGAGGTTGGGTGTTCTGAGGCGCCTTCAAAATTATTTCACGCCACCCCAGTTGCTTGCTCTGTATAGGGGTGTTGTTCGTCCCTGTATGGAGTATGCTTCGCACATCTGGGGTGGTTCCACACATACAGCTCTCTTAGAGAAGGTGGAGTCAAGGGCATTTCGTCTCATCAACTCTCCTACTCTTACTAACTCTCTTCAATCTCTTTCTCTGCCCGTCGAATTGTTGCGTCACTCTCTCTTTACTATCGCTATTACAACAGACACTGCTCTTCTGAACTCTCTCGTTGCATACCTCCTCCATTGAGAAGAGCTCGTGCGACACGCCTCTCTACACATTCTCATCCTTTCTCTGTCCAACTCTCTGACCCCAGACTTAACCGCTATGCTCAGTCTTACATATACTCTACTGGTAAAGTCTGGAACACACTCCCTTCATCTGTTTTCCCAACTTCCTTTGACTTGCATACTTTCAAACGCCGTGTGTCTGGACACGTCGGCCACCATCGACCATGATTATAGACCTTTCCCAACTCCGGTGGAATTTGGTAGGCCTCCTGGCCTTTGCCCACGGAGGAGACATAAAAAAAAAAAAAAAAAAAAAAAAAAAATATATATATATATATATATATATATATATATATATATATTATATATATATATATATATATATATAATATATATATATATATATATATATATATATCCTCTGGTAACCAAAGACCAGGCCTACTAATTTCCAACAGAGTTGGGGTAATATCTTAATCTAATCCTTAAAAGCCGACATGTCCTAATACACGGTTCATGAAAGTGTGCAAGTCAAAGAAAGTTGGGGAAACAGATAAAGGGAGTGTGTTCCAGACCTTACCAGTAGAATG
Source organism: Armadillidium nasatum (assembly GCA_009176605.1). Classification (NCBI taxonomy): domain Eukaryota; kingdom Metazoa; phylum Arthropoda; class Malacostraca; order Isopoda; family Armadillidiidae; genus Armadillidium; species Armadillidium nasatum. Next base: position 3,429 of record SEYY01007183.1, read on the forward strand.
CATGTAAGGTTGTGCATAGCGGTTAAGTTTGGAGTCTGTAAGACTGTGCACAATGGCGTGTCACACGATCCCTTCTCAATGGAGGAGGTATGTGACAGGAGAGTTCAGTAGAGAAGTGTTCAGTGTAATTGCGAAAATAAAGAGAGAGTGACGAAAAAGTTCGACGGGCAGAAAGGGATTGATGAGAATTTGTGAGAGAGAGAGTTGATGAGACGAAAAGCTCTAGACACCACCTTCTCAAGGAGAGCTGAATGAGTGGAACCCCCACCCCCAGATTTGTGAGTCGCACTTCATATAGTGGTGAACAACAACCCAATAAAGAGAAAGCAACTGGGGTGGCGTAAAATCACGAATGCGTCTCATAACAGCCAACCACTTATAAGCCTGCTTAGAAAGAGAAGCAATTTGATCCTTCCAAGAAAGATCACAAGTGAAAGAAACACCGAGAATATTAAAGACAGATGAAGGCTTGAGTTGTGTGTTTTTGAAGAAGATGTTCTAGCTGTGTGGAAGGTTGTGAGGAGTAGAGAGTTGGAGGAGCTGAGTTTTTGCGACATTAAAAACGTTCATTTTTCTCTACCCAATTTGAAGTCTGAGTAGGATTAAGGGTTAGTTAATCCAAGGCCTCCATTCTAACGTCAATTAACTGTTGCTGGGAGAGGCGTCTTTCAAACTGAAAAGAAAAATGAAGGGTTGTGTCATCAGCATGGGAGTAGATAGGTGATAAAGTAATAGAGATAAGGTCAATTAATGAAAAGTAGAAAAAGTGCTGAGGATAGAACAGAAACCACCCTGAGAAACACCACTTTTAATAGATTTAAAGTATGAACGTTGTCCGCCTAAAACAGCAACTTAGAACGATCGGAAGGAAAATCAGAGAAATGACTAAGGAGAGGAGGATAGATTCCGAAAGATGAAAGTTTAGAACAAATCTTTGTGCCAGACCCTTTCGAAGACCTCTGATATGTCCAGTACGAGTATAACAGCAAAAGATTCACCGAAATGTGGAAGATCAAGAGTCAGAGAGAAGGGAAAGCGATCACTAGTAGAGCGTTTCTTGCAAAAGCCATTCTGAAGATCAGAAATAAGATTTGAAGAATTGAGACATTTCCAAATCTTACTAACTGTTAAGGATAGATTTGAAAACTTTAGAAAGAAAGGAGGTTAAAGAAATGGAACTGTAGTTGGAGGTTTGAGAAGGTTCCCCCTTCTTCCGCACAAGTTGAATGAAAGCACATTTCTGGCAAGAATGGAAAGTTGAAGAAGAAAGACAAAGAAGAAAAAGTTTACCTAGGCTGGGTGCAAGCTCTGAAGTACAAGTTTTGAGAACCACAGGAATTATACCATCAGGATCTTACTCTTTATTAGTGCTAAGCTCATAGAGAGCATAAATGGAATCTTTAGAAGAAATTACAATTTTAGGCACAAATGAGTTGGAGGGAGTTGAAGGAGAAGGAAGAGTTCCGGAATCTTCAGATGAAGGCAAAACGGCAGTTGCCGTCTGAAGATACCAAAGGATGGAAAGAGGAAGAAGCAAAGTTAGAGTTGACATTTTTTGAAAAATGCCAGAAAGGTCTTGATAAAGAAGAAACAGAAAGATTGTTGCATTTCCTACTGAGAAAAGAGTTCTTAGTGTTCCGAAGGATAGATTTTGCACGAGTCCGAGATGAAATAAAAATTGCGTGAGTTTCTGGAGTTTGAAGACGATGGTTATACCAGAGAGCAGCATTCCTGCAGCCCGAGAACAAACAGAGTTAAACCAAAGTTTATTAGGTTTTGTATAAGGGAAAAAATATGGAATGTACACTTCCATACCAGAAAAAAAAATCACCTCAGTATTCCGCTCTGCACATTACGAGGAACTCTTACCACGGAAGCAATATTCATTTCATGTAAAATCAAAGAAGTACGACAGCAGGTCCTGAAAGTTTAAGGTACCGAAATTCCACAAATGCTTCCTCGCACTAGTAGGTGGTCTTTATTGCGGAAGACTTGAAATAATAGAAGAGGATACAGAAATAAGAAGATGACCCGAGAAATCCAGAGGTGGATAGAGTTTGACAGTTTAAGGAAAAGGATTAGAAGTTAGAAAAAGGTCTAGAATGTTGGGTTCATCTCCACGACGATGAGACACAAGTAAGGAGCTGCACCAACTGCTCAAGGTCGTTTTGGATAGCGAAATGGAAGATACGTTAACCTGCAGAATCATGAGAGCTAGCAGGAAGTCACAGGTGAACATTGAAATCACCTAATATGATGATTTCAGAGAAAGGAGAAGAAGAGAAAATATGCTCTATTTTGGAGTTTAGATAATCGAAAAATTTAGAATAGTCACAAAAATTAGGAAATAAATAAAAAGAACAAATGAATTTAGTCGTAGAATGGCAAGAGTGCTTTAAGCCACACGGGGGAAAAATCGGAAATATTCAAATTAGAGACACGAGAACAAACTACATCGTGGCCCACGTACATTGGATATATATATATATATATATATATATATATATATATATATATATATATATATATATATATATATATATATATATATATATATATATATATATCTATCTCCTCTGGTGGGCAAAGGCCAGAGGCCTACCAAATTCCACCAGACTTTGGGGAACATTCCGGATTTAGATCATTAATGGCCAACGTGACCCGATACACGGCGTTTAAAAGTGTGCAAGTCAAAGGAAGTTGGGAAAAGAGATAAAGGGAGTGTGTTCCAGACTTTACCAGTAGAGTATATGTAAGAGTGAGCATAGAGCTTAAGTCTCGGGTCAGAGAGTTGGACAGAGAAAGGATAAGACTGTGTAGAAAGTCGGATCGCACGAGCCCTTCTTAATGGAGGAGGTATGCGACGTGAGAGTTCGGAAGAGCAATGTCCGTGGTAATAGCGATAGTATAGAGAAAGTGATGCAACAATTCGACGGGAAGAAAGGGACTGGAGAGAGTTAGTAAGAGCAGAAGAATTGATGAGACGAAAAGCCCTAGACTCCACCTTTCCTAGAATAGCTGTGTGTGTGAAACCACCCCAAATGTGAGAGACGTACTCCATACAGGGGCGAACAACACCCCTATACAGAGCAAGCAACTGGTGTGGCGTAAAAAAAACCACGAAGGCGCCTCAAAACACACAACCTCTTAGAAGCTTGTTTAGAGAGAGAAATAATGTGATCTTTCCAAGAAAGATCACGAGAAAAGGAAACTCTAAAAATATTGAGGACAGATGAAGGTTTGAGTTGAGTATTTTCGAAGAAGATATCATAGTTGTGAGGAAGATTATGTCGAGTAGAAAGATGGAGGAATAGAATTTTTGAGGCATTGAAAACGACCATGTTTTCTCTGCCCCAATTTGAAATACGAGAAAGATCAGAGGTCAGTTGCTCCAAGGCCATCCTTCTTGAATCTATCAACTGCTATTGGGAGGGACGTCTTTCAAATTGAAAGGAGTAATGAAGGGTGGAATCATCGGCATAGGAGTGCATAGGAGATGAAGTAATAGAGAGAAGGTCATTGATGAATATTAGAAAAAGAGTTACAGAAAGGACAGATCCTTGAGGAACACCACTATTTATAGATTTATAGGAAGAACGGTGGCCGTCTACAACAACTGCTATAGAACGACTGGAAAGGAAATTAGCGAGAAGGTCACAGAGAGAAGGATGGATTCCGAAAGAGGGAAGTTTGGAAATCAAAGCTTTGCGCCAGACTCTATCGAAAGCTTTTGATATGTCTGGGGCCACAGCGAAAGATTCACCAAAACCCCGAAGAGCGGAGGACCAAGAGTCAGAAAGTAGGGAAAGAAGATCTCCAGTAGAACGTTCCTTATGAAAGCCATACTGGCGTTCAGAGATAAGATTGGAAGAATTGAGATGTTTCCAAATCTTCCTGTTAAGGATAGATTCGAAAACTTTAGAAAAAACGGAGGTTTATGAAATAGGATGATAGTTAGAGGGCTGAGAGGGGTCCCCCTTTTTCGGCACAGGTTGAACGTGAGCCTGTTTCCAGCAAGAAGGGAAGGTCGAAGTAGAAATAGGCAAAGACGAAATAGTTTACCAAGGCAGGG
>SEYY01007183.1:12500-19313 GCA_009176605.1 Armadillidium nasatum
ATTTCATTTGATTCTCTATGTATTTCATCTCAAAAGAATTATTAAGGAAATAAGGGGTGAGTAAGGAAAATAAACATAAGTACCTGGGCCTCTTTTCAGGGGATTAGGAAATCAAGAATAAACAGTTTGGAATCCTATTTACAGATACGAGCTTAAGCTACCTTAAGGAGCGACTTTAACTTTTTTTACCATTTTTATTGGGATGAGAAGAAAACGAATTTAAAGGGTAAACATTAATGCACATATTTAGAGAACATCAGACGGATCGATGTCTTTATTTTTTTATAGGGGATCAAACTCCCCCTCTTTAACCATTTTCACTTTTTTCACTAAATCCTTAATAAAATATAAAATATTTAATGTTTTCTTTTAAAGATTTAGAAAAATATGTAGGAATCAAATGAACGCAAGATTTTAAAAATAGGTGATGGCTTAGATGGTCTAAATCCTCCCCAAAGTCATCGGAAATTCTTAAATTTTCATTTTTTAAAATTTTTTTATTTTAAATGAATATTAACTAAGATGTGATTCGCAATTTTTGTTGGGATCAGATAGATGGATTTATTTTCCTCTAACTGTCTCTAATTCAATAAAAGAAAGTTTGAAAATGATCGTTGTCTTCGTTTTTTTTGGCAAATTTTTATCTCTGAAAAATGCTAATTTGAGAAAATCGCATTAACGTAAAACTCATAATGTTATTTATAAAGTTCATTCAAAGTTTGAATGGTCATATCTCAGGAACCAATTGAAGTTATGAAAAACTAATTTCATATTTGGAATCTGCTTATTATTTCCTATAAAAATATACCAAAAAAGTTTTTAAATTTATTTTAAAAAATATTTTAAAAACTCAAAGTCATTCGACAAGTGTCACTTGAAAAGTCTTTTTCTCAGGAACCGCTTGGAATTAGGAAAAACTAATTACAGATTTGGAATCAACATTTATTTTACTAAAGAACTAAAGGAAAAAATTTTACCCCAAAAAATTTGTCCTTGCTTCGGAAGGTTCCCTTTGAGATTTTTTGAGTGGATATATCTCGGTAACTATTTGGAATTATGGAAAACTAATTGCACATCTGGACTCTGCGTATTATTTTCTATAAAACTAAGGAAATAAAATTTTAAAAATAATAAAAAAAATTTTTTTTCCTTTGCGAGTGATTTGCCGTCAATTTGAATATCATTAACAGGTGCCACTTGAAAAGTCTTTTTCTCTGAAACCATTCGGTACTATAAGAAAAAACTACATACAGATTTGGAATCAGCATAGATTTTACTATAAAATTGATGAAAAAAAAAAAATATTTCCTCCCAAAAGTTGGGATCTTTCCATTTGGAAATATATATAACTAAGTACATATTTGGAATCACGTGGTTTTTATTTCCGTGGATTTTTCTCTCTTGATTTCTGTTTGCCATATTAACCACGTGGTTTCCGCCATCTTGAATTTCTATCCGCTAACTTGGATTTCTGTTCACCATTATGACCGAGTGGTATCCGAAATTTGGTCCACGTAGTTTTCATCTCCGTAGGTTTTCTTCCTCCATCTTGGATTTAATTTTGAATTCTCTCGCCATTTTTTTTCTTGACCGCAGCTCCATCTATTAAGTGACAATCAAACTTCCTCCTCCTATATTCAGGGGAAAGAAAGAACTTAAAACTATGGTGAGATCAGGATTCGAAACCTAAACCTTTTGATTTGAATTCAATCACTGTACCACTACACCAACTTGATCATCATACCTTAGAATGAGCGAATTGTTCTATTCACGAGGAACATTTTCGACTTTGAAATAGATTTTATTATTTTTATTGATTTTATAATAATCATCTATTGTTACATATCAATTATGTATTTTATGGTTATTACCTATTTCTTCTCCGTAGTTTTTCTTGTAGTTGACTCTCAGGTCCATAGCCACGCTGGGACCCTTTTGCGGGGCGCGTATGGTGAGGCGGACGCGGAATAACCGCAGGGCGTGACTGTATGTCGCGCTATTCGACGGACGCGCCAAATAACTCAACGCGGCGCGTGAACGCATGCATAAACATTCATGATGTCATCACGTGACATTTTATTTTTACAGGGAATATTTACCACTTTCAAATACAAATTTAAAATATTATGACATCATGTCCACATTTTTGTGACTTCATACTTTTCTTTATTTATTAGCATTCAAGTCCTGATTTGATACTTTTTTATTTAACTCAAGCAAAGATCTCTGTATTTTTTCTTTTTATTTTTTTTCTTTTTAATTTTTCATTCTTTTTATTTTTATTTTTATTTATTTTATTTTTATTTATTTTATTTTTATTTATTTTTATTTTTATTAATTTTTTTATTTATTTTTTTTAGTTTCATTTATTTTTATTTTTATTTATTTTTTTATTTATTTATTTTATATTTTTCATTTTTATTAAATTATACTTTCACGTAGTAAAACACATGAGGCTATGATTGCAATTATTTTCCTTATGACGTCATCAATATAACGTGATTGAATCCTCAGGCTCTTAACCGCAGTGGGACCTTTTGCGGACGCGAGTAGCGCTGCGGACTTGCGGAATAACGCAATGAATCGCGCGAACGCATGCATAAACATTCATGACAGCATCAACACGTGTCCTTTTAGTGACAATTTATCTTTAGAGGGAATATTTACCACTTTCAAATACGAATGTAAAAATATTATGACCTCATATCCATATTTTTTTTGAGGCGTCAAACTTTTTTTTATTTATTAATATTCAAGTCAAGTGTCGCTTTTTCTTCTGGCAACTAAAAGCTAACCCGGCGAATGACGTTACCAGAAGTGGGGAAAACGACAGATCCTCCTTCAATACAGTGAATTAATAACACAATTAACCAAGGAACTTGCTAGTTCCCTATATTGAAGAGCCAAAAATTGAACCTTGATTAGAGAAGATGTAAGATAGAATAAGAAACTAATAATAGCAAGAAGTGCTAGTCTCTAAATGTAGTGAAAATAAACAGTTAGAAAAAATTAATTTGAGCCTAACCTAGTATAGTTGTTAAAGAAGAATTATTATAGTGATTTGAAGAATGTGTACTGTATTTATAACAAAAATGATGAGTAAGTTTTATGTTGGTACTACGGACAAACAACAATTTGTTGTTTGAAGTAACTTCTGACCAGCGATCAACGTCAAGTACACAATTTCAAATCACGTTTATAGAAATTATAATAATTAAATTTATTATAATATAGGAACAAATCAATTTTGAATACCAATATTAGTAATACCTAATACCTAGTAGGGAAGGGATTTGCAAGAGAAACATGATGTTTCCTAAGCATTTTAGTGGTTTTGGTTAACCCAGGGATGTTGAGATCATTGGGAAGATAATCCACAACGATTGCAGAAACGGGTATAGTTCCTTCCTTAGTTGTAATATTAAGCGTTACAACATTGTGTTCAGAAGGAACACCCTTGTGATTAATGCCATTAATAGCAATGTTTATTTTAGAGTGAGGAACACAGTTGAGTAATTTAGTAATTGATTTAGTGACCAGAGTCCTCTGAGACGCCTGATCACAAAGGGTTCGAACCATTATAGGTTTTTTCCCTTTGAAGATAGTTACATCAGCAATGGGTAAAGCCACTCCATTGCTACGTGATGTAGTAAGATTAGTTGTAGAAGTAGACGGAAGTGTTACACGTTCCGGTTTTTTATTTTGATTACAAAGAGCAGAATGATGCTCTGAGGATTTGCAATAAAAACAAGTTTTATTGCTTTGGCACTCCTGTGTAGGATGTGTGTAAGCCAAACATTTAAGACACCAATTGTGAGTTTGTGCCACTTCCTTACGCAATTCAGGAGTGGGTAGTAGGTTACATTCAGTTGAGTGATGTTTATTTCGACATAACTTACATTTTACATTATTGTTATTATTATTATTGTTAGTATTAGTATTTTAATTTTTGTTACTATTATTATTTTTATTATTATTGTTATTTTTATTATTATTATTGTTGTTTTTATTATTATTATTGTTGTTGGTTTGTGATGAGAAATTGGACTGCATTGTAGTTAATACAGTTGTTTGTTTAGGTCTTGTCCCAGTAGACTTCCATTTATTAGTGGAAGATGAAGAAGGGTTGGAATTTTTAGAAGTTGATTTATCTCCCTTTGTGTTGGAAGATAAAGTCTGTCCAGATGCTTCTAAGACAGTTAAGGTTTGATTTAAGTTATTAATTAAGGACTCCAAAGTCCAAGTGTCTTCAGTTTTATTGTCTGAAGTTTTCCAGAGAATCTTTTCTCTGATCTGAGATGGAAGTTTTTTAGCTAAGAGTACTCCTAAGAGTGTGGAGCAACTGGTACATGAATTAATCATACCTTTGGTTTTGAGTGACTCGACATAACAATGTATATCAGCCTTAAACTGATATAATTCAGTATAATCATATTTAGGTGAGTTTATATTGAGTAATTTTGATATTAAAGTCTCTTTGACTTTAGCGGGATTTCCAAAATCCCTTTTGAGGTCATTTAAAATGACTTGATAGTTACTACCTGTAACGGCGTAACCTGAGACAAGTTTTAAGGCAGGGCCTTTTAAGCAATCGAGTAATAAGTTTAATTTGTTAATATCAGAATACCCCCTGTTTTCAACATTTGTTTCAAAAATTTCCATAAATGTGGAAAATGCAAGTATATCTCCATCAAAGGTTGGGAGACGTTTTGTTGGAAGCTTAAAGGCTTCCGGTTCACGAGGAACTTCGGTAGTAGTAGTAGGGGTATCTGATGTAGGATTGGAATCTCCTTGGAGATTTTTTATAAATAATTTGTGGATTTAATTGAATTAGTGATGATTATTTGTCGTTCAAAACATTCATCATCATCCTTAGCGAATGCATCGTCCGACAATGAATCCTGAATGATGGCATTTACTTCATCTATGTCAGTTAAAATGCCTTCTAATATGTCTACAAATGTAGATAGTTTACTCACATTAGGATCAGGATTATTAATTATTTTATCAATTTCATTGGTGGATTTTGTAGCACGAGATCGTAATGCTTTACGTTGTCTCTTGGCGATATCCAAACGTTTAACATCCGACATATCAGAATTTGGATCGGAGTTGGCCATTTTTAATGAAATTGTTTGTTATAATTATGTAAATAAGGATTAAAGTCTTTTAAAAGACTAATTATTACTTAAAATAATAAAGTTTCTATAAAGAAACTATAAAATATGTATAATCACTTAAGAGTAACTTAATACTAAGTTATTTCAAATATATTGAAATAAATTGAAAATAATACTTAAATGTAATTAAATCTAAGGAGATTTCATAAAAGAAATCAATTAGCCACAAATATATACAAAGGAGGTCAAAGGACCAATTAATTTGTTGAAATAAGGCTTAAATGCCAAATTATAAACAAAAAAAAATAAAATAAAATAAATAAAAAATTATGATTAAGTACGAGAGGGAAGTCCAAAAAGTTCAAGTACTTCACCTTAAACAAAAAAAAATAAAAAAAATGATCCAATAATCAAAAAATTAAACCAACTTGGCTTAAAAGTATCAAAAAGTATCGAAAAGTATCGATATTTGTTAAAGTATACTAAAAAGTATCAAAAAGTATCGAAAAGTATCGATATCTGTTAAAGTGTACTAAAAAGTATCGATATTTGTTAAAGTGTACTAAAAAGTATCGAAAAGTATCGAAAATTATTAAAGTGTACTAAAAAGTATCAAAAAGTATCGAAAATTATTAAAGTGTACTAAAAAGTATTGAAAAATATCAAAAATTATTAAAGTATACTAAAAAGTATCGAAAATTATTAAAAGTGTACTAAAAAGTATCGAAAATAATTAAAGAATATTGAAAAGTACTAGAAAAAATACTAAAAATTTACGAAATATTAAAGAATATTGAAAAGTACTAGAAAAAGTACTAAAAATTTACGAAATATTAAAGAATATTGAAAAGTACTAGAAAAAGTACTAAAAATTTACGATATATTAAAAATATTGAAAAGTACTAGAAAAAGTACTAAAAATTTACAAAATATTAAAGAATATTGAAAAGTACTAGAAAAAGTACTAAAAAATTACAAAATATTAAAGAAATTTAAAAAGTACTAGAAAAAGTACTAAAAAATTACAAAAATATTAAAGAAATTTAAAAGTACTAGAAAAAGTACTAAAAATTACAAATATTAAAGAATATTGAAAAGTACTAGAAAAAGTACCAAAATTACTAAATATTAAAGAATATTGAAAAGTACTAGAAAAAGTACCAAAAAGTTACAAAATATTAAAGAAATTTAAAAAGTACTAGAAAAAGTACCAAAAAGTTACAAAAAATTAAAGAAATTTAAAAATACTAGAAAAAGTACCAAAAAGTTACAAAAATATTAAAGAATATTAGAAGGTACTAGAAAAAATACCAAAAAGTTACAAAAATATTAAAGAAATTTAAAAAGTACTAGAAAAAGTACCAAAAAATTACAAAAATATTAAAGAAATTTAAAAAGTACTTGAAAAAGTACCAAAAAGTTACAAAAATAAAATATTAAAGAATATTGGAAGGTACTAGAAAAAATACCAAAAAGTTACAAAAATATTAAAGAAATTTAAAAAGTACTAGAAAAAGTACCAAAATGTTACTATTAAGTATCAAAAAATTATTAAGAAGTACCAAAGGTCCTATTAAGTTTTCAAAAATTATTTCAAAAACTAGAAATAACCAAATAATATCAGTAATATATAAAACACTCACAAAAAAAAAGAGAAGAAAAACATTATATAACTAATAATAATAAAAAAAAT
>SEYY01007184.1:0-32500 GCA_009176605.1 Armadillidium nasatum
AGAATAGATTTTGCTCGATTCGGGATGAAATATAAGTTGAGTGAGTTTCTGGAGTTTGAAGACGACGGTAAATCTCCTAAAGGCAGCATCCCTGAAGGCGAATAGCACGAGAACAAGAGTTAAACCAAGATTTGTTAGGTTTAGTAGAAGGGAAAGAATATGGAATGTACGCCTCCATGCCAGAGAGAATCACCTCGGTTATGCGCTCTTCACACTCCGAGGAACCCCTCCCACGGAAACAGTAATCATTCCATGGAAAATCAGAAAAGTAAGACCGCAAGTCAGACCAGTTAGTGGCACCGAAATGCCAAAAACGTCTCCTCGACGAAGGCGGGGGCCGTTCTTGCGGAAGACTTGAAGAGACAGAACAAGATACAGAGATAAGAAGGTGATCGGATGAACCCAGAGGAGGAAAGAGTTTAACAGTATAAGGGGAAGGATAAGAAGTTAGGAAAAGATCTAAGTATGTTGGGTTCATCACCATCGGGTAGGGATATGCACCAACTGCTCAAGGTTGTTTTGGATAGAAAATTGTAGGCGAGTTCACCAGCTGGATCAAAAGAACTAGATGAAAGTCATTGGCGGTGGTGAACATTGAAATCACCTAAAATGATGATTTCGGAGAAAGGAGAAGAAGGAAGAATGTGTTCTATTTTAGAGTTAAGATAGTCGAAGAATTTTGGATAGTCTGTAGAGTTAGGAGACAAGTAGACAGAACAAATGAATTTAGTTTTGGAGTTCTCAAAAAGTTTAAGCCATAAAGTAAAGAATTCAAAAGATTCCAAATTAGAGACACAAGAAAGGACAACATCATTGTGCACGTCTGCGCAATATCCGCCTTTGGCTGAAAATTGAGGATAGAGACAGTAGGAGGAAACAGAGTAGGGTTTTCTCTCAGAACACTCAGGCACTTGAGTTTCAGTTAAATATATATATATATATATATATATATATATATATATATATATATATATATATATATATATATATATATATATATATATATATATATATATATATATATATATATATATATATATATATATATATATATATATATATATATATATATATATACTCAACAACAATTAATTAATGCTAGGAGAGTGACCCTGTAGTAGTCATCTTCTGGTCTTTCTCTCAGAGGGGAGAGAAAACATGGGAATTTTCCATCACCAAAACTCTGATCCTCCATCTTTCTACTCGATACACCATTCAATGCAATTCTGACATCGCCACTCAAACTTTCGTCTGTCCTTAAATATTCTCGCTATTTCTTTTTCTCGTAATCTTTCTTTAAAGGATTACAATACTTCTCTATGAAAACAATCTTCTATGATGTTTAATATTCTGGAGCTCCTTTGAAATTTGTTTACTTTTCACAGGTGTCTTGTTTTCACTGTATGGAGTACGTTTCACACATCTGGGATAGTCCCACTCATGTTGCTCTTGAAAAGATAGAATCTAAGTCTTTTCAGTTCTTTCACACTAATTCTCTTCAATCTCTTTGCGCACGTCAAAGTTTCTGTTACTTTCCATTCTATCGCTCATTACAACAGCACTGCTCTATTGAACTCTACTATCGCATACCTCCTTCAATGAAACAGGATAGTGAGACACGTCTTTTTACAATCTATTTCATTTTTCTGTCGAGGAAATTTCGAGAGGAAATGAGGAAGGTGGAATAAAGATATTAACTTTAACTCTTCTGTCATGATACCTTGAAAATATGAACAAAATAATTATATATATATATATAATATATATATATATATATATATATATATATATATATATATATATATATATATATATATATATATATATATATATATATATATATATATATATATATATATATATATATATATATATATATATATATATATCTGACAAACAGAAGATTATCGCAGGATACATCAACTTCGGTGCGGTGCGCACCAGAGGCCGCACCAGGCACCGCACCGCACCGCACCGCACCGTTGATTTTCCTTTGCGCACCGCACCGCACCGCACTTTTAATTTTTTCTTTCGCACCGCACCGCACCAGGTTGCTGAAAATGCATTGCGCACAGCACCGCACCGCAATAAAATGACCGCACCGCACCACGCACCGTACCGCACCGCACCCGGTGCGTCGGCCAACCCTAATATATATATATATATATATATATATATATATATATATATATATATATATATATATATATATATATATATATATATATATATATATATATATATATATATATATATATATATATATATATATATATATATATATATATATATATATATATATATATATATATATATATATATATATATATATATATATATATATATATATATAATAACTTGACTCCGTTTTAGGGGAAGTAATGGGGGACATAGTATGGGGGGATTCAAAATGGTGGAAGGGTTAGAGAGAGATGGAGTTTTCTTTTCGCTCCGCCCTTTGGGCGGGAATTACTTTTAAAATATACTGTAGGTTCAAATATCAATGTGGCTATGAAGACATTATTATTATTATTGTTATAATTATTGTTATTATTATTATTATTAGTAGTAGTAGTATAAGTAGTAGTAGTAGTTCTCAAATATTTTCACTATTCACAATAATAATTATCTAATTTTTTTATAGCATCTTTCTTTTAGTTATCTTATAATTATTAAATGATAATTTTTTTTTATTTAATTATTACCATTTTATCTTAATTCAAAATAAATTATTAATTGTAATTTTATATTAAAAATTATAATTAACATTACTGTTAAAAGTAGTAGTAAGTATTTTTTATTATTTAAAACTATTAACTATTATAGTTATTTATTATTATTAAAATTAGTAATTATTTTTTTAATTAATAAATAAGAATCTTTCATTTTTTAATTTACTTTATTATTTTTATTGTAATTTTCTATTTATATATTGCTTAGATTACAAATTTTATTATAATTATTTTTGTTATAACAGTATGGTTATTAGTTTTTAATTAATTATTTATTTTGAAATACTTTTATTATTATATTATTATTATTATTATTATTATTATTATTATTATTATTATTATTATTATTATTATTATTATTATTATTAGTACCAATAGAAAAGAGACAAGGTACCAACATCACGTCGAAGAGATAAAGGGTTCAAGTGAATCAGAAAGAGCGGAACAGTTTATAAGTCTTTTACCCTTTGACTCGACCCTATCCAAAAGACGGATGAAACCTGAGCCGCCCCAGATATGAGAGCAGTACTCCATACAAGGGCGGATGAGACCCTTGTATAATTTTGGTAACTGAGAGGAAGAAAAAAATTATCGCAATCTTAATAGAACTTCCAACTTCTTTGAGGCCGCCCTAGCAACCATTGTGATGTAAGAATTCCGAGACATTTGTTTTCGAAAGAAATAGAAAAGTTAGAAGGTGTCTTTGAGAGGACGAGATTTCAAGAAGTTGAGTTTTTAAAGAGTTGAATTTCACAAGGCTGAGACGACTCCATTGGGAAATTCTATCCAGATCAGCAAGAATGGAATCGGAAAGATGAAGACTAGAGGCAACTCTAGATGCAAAGGAAGGAGCAGATTTGAAATGAGTAGAAGAATATTTATATTTATGTATATTAAGGATGGAGTGAAGTATCGGTATCGGTAAGTATCGGCATATTTCTAGGTATCGATATAGGTATCAAACCTTCAGGTATCGATATCGGTAAAAAATGACCAATACGGATACCGATACCAGATTTTTTAACTGAAAAAAATTTTATTTTATATAATATATATATATATATATATATATATATATATATATATATATATATATATATATATATATATATATATATATATATATATATATCAGCAATAGATTTGTTCCTCGGGAACCTTATAGAAAAAATAAATAATGCTGCGAACAGCGTAGGAAGCAGCATTGAAAGTAATTAGTAATTTACATTTTATATAGTGATGATAAAATGAATACGCAAATAAATATATTAAACAAATGACGTTTCAGATTTATATCAAAATCCATTTTCAAAGTACCTAAATTTAAAAATAAATAGATTAACACAGAGAATAAATAATAACGTTACTTTACAAATCAAAATTTACAATTAAAGTTAAGGTAGAGCATAAAAGGATGACTGGTTGTAGTACGATATTGTAAAGTAAATTAAAGGGTCAAACGACACTGAATAATGAACAAATTTGTTGGTTGAAGGCTCAGTAAAAGTAGGCAGGTTATTAATATGCTTAGCAAAATTAAATAATTATATAAATAAATATACATTCAAACATTAACAAATTTATAAAATATCATGCAATTAATAGTGGGGCTGAGGATGTAGAATAATTTAACTGAGGTTTAAACACTTAACGTATAAAGACTCCAATATCTTTGTATCAGTGTCATAGGGACTAGAAGCTAAAATATTAATATCTGTGGAGCGAAATGAGTGATCTTTTGAATGAGAATGATTGTGGATGGCTGATAATTCATGATTGGAATAGGGAAGTTGTGTTCTAAAGGATGTACCAAAATGCTTATGAATCCTAAGTTGCAGTTGTAGGCCTGTTTGACCCACATAGCAGGAGTCACATCCTACGCACTTAAAACCGTATACAAAACAGGACCTCAGTATTGTTGGTAGGGTAAACTTATATTTTAAAAAAAATGACAATTGAAAATGAATTAACACAAATAAGGCGAAAATTAATTTGTGGAAAATGGTGCTGCAGTGTGAAATGAAGTTCTTTATTAAGAGAGGAGAAAAGTGAGCCAAGGTATGGAATCTTAAGGTATAAATTAAGTTTAGGGACGGTCGGGATGAGAATAATCAGTCGGTAGATGTTCAAAATAAACTAGTTGATAGATAGATCTATGAGTGATGAAGGGAAAAAGTTGAAAGTAAAAAATTTTTAAGATAAGAGAGTTCCAGGTGGAAAGACCACCAAGAAGACATGATATGGAAAGATCTGTGTAAGGAAGTAGAGGTGGTAGAAGATTTGTATGTGAATGAGGTTGAACTGTGATAATTAAAACCGAGTAAAGAGGAAGAAGGCTTGCGGTAGACAGAAGAGGAAAAAAACATCTGGGGAATGGGATATAAAAATATCTAAAAAGGGCAAAGAGCTATTGACTTCGTCTTGGCGAGAAAATTGAATATTGGGGTTGCGATTATTGATATAATCGAAGAACAGGTCGGATTGATGTTTGTTCCTGAAAATAAAAAAGCAATCATCAACATAAGGTTTGTAAACTAAGGGTTTGAAGGATGAAGGACAGTGATTTATCCATTGTCTTTCATGTGTACACAAAGAATATTTGAGAAAGAGGGGCCGAGTGGTGAACCCATGGGCATGTCATCTAATTGGTTATAAAATTTGCTGTCAAATACAAAGACCGAATTATGTACCGCCAGAGACAAAAATTGCTTGAATTGAGGAACTGATAAACTAAGAGAATGATGGATATTGGCTGACAGAGTAATATTAATGGTTTCGGAAACTGGAATGTTAGTGAATAAATTGTTAATATCAAAAATTGTGATGAAGCAATCAAGGTATTATAAGGATTGAATGAATTTAGCAAAAGAAAAGGAATTTGAGAGAGTATAGTTATTAGTAGTAAGAGGAGCTAGGTGGGAAACTAAAAACGCAGTGTTGAAAGATGAGAGGATAGGGCGGAGTGGAATGTTAGGCTTATGAATCTTGGGTTGTTCATAAATTATGGCAGGGGACGAATCTGAAACGAAAAGTTGGTTAATATAATCAGAAAGAATGTTACATTTTTTGAGGTGACGTAAATTTTTTTTAATTGTTAGGAGATGAAGTAACAGAGAGAAGGTCATTAATGAAAAGTAGAAAAAGTGTAGGGGATGGGATAGATCCTTGAGGAACACCATTATTGATAGATTTAAAGGATGAACTGTGACCGTCCACAACAGCTGCTATAAAATGACCAGAAAGGAAATCAGAGAAAAGACTTCAGAGAAAAGGATAGATTTCGAAAGAGGGAATGGAAGCTTTGTGCCAGACTCTATCGAAAGCTTCCAATATGTCCAGCGCGACAGCTAAAGATTCACTGAAAAGCTCAAGAGCGGAGGACCAAGAGTCCGAGAGAAGGGAAAGAAGATCACCAGTAGAGCATTTCTTACGAAATCCATACTGGCGATCAGAGATAAGATTAGAAGAATTGAGATGTTTCCAAATTTTCCTATTAAGAATAAATTCGAAAACTTTAGAAAGAACGGAGGTTAAAGAAATGAGACGGTAGTTAGAGGGTTGAGATGGGTCCCCCCTCCCCTTCTTCGGCACACGCTGAATGAGCGCACGTTTCCAGCAAGAAGGGAAAGTTGAAATAGAAAAACAGACTAAATAAACAGTTTACTAAGGATGTGAGCAAGCTCGGAAGCACAAGTTTTTTTAGAACCACAGGAGGTATACCATCAGGATCGTACGCCTTCTTAGTTTTAAGCTCAGAGAGAGTAGAAATGACAACTTTAGAAGAAATTACAATTTTAGGCATAAATGAGTTGGAGGGGGTTGAAGGAGTAGTAACAGCACCTGAATCGTCTAGGGTTGATTAGAGGAAAAAGTTTGAGCGAAGAGTTCAGCTTTAGAGAAAGGCAAAACTGCAGTTGAACCTTCAGAAGATACTAAAGGAGAGAAAGAGGAAGAAGGAAATTTAGTGATGACATTTTTTATTTTTTTTTTTTTTTTTTTTTTTTTTTTTGCAAAATGCCAGAAAGAGCGTGAAGAAGAGAACCAAAAAGATTATTGCATTTTCTACGGAGAAAAGAGCATTTAGTGTTTCGAAGGACAGATTTTGTACGATTCCGCTATGAAATATAAGTTGCGTGAGTTTCTGAAGTTTGAGGACGACGGTAATCCCTGAAATCAGCACCCCTGCGGCGGATAGCACGAGAATAAGCAGAATTAAATTATGGTTTGTTAAGTTTAGTAGAAGGGAAAGAATATGGAATGTACGCCTCCATGCCATGATCGTGTGCTATGTATTTACATTTTCACTGCTGAATTGCAATACTATTTTAATGTAAATTAAAATTTTCTTGATATATGCTTGTTATTAATACCTATTATAATAAAAGATGCAAATACATGGCACAAGGACACTGTCTACAGGTGGTAGACCCCCTGTATCACCCCGACTTGTGAGTGATATTTACTTTTGTGTTTAGATATGGTGTTTTCATACATTTTAACATATTTTGTCTTTAAATTTTCAATAAATATTCAATAATCACCAACCTGTGAGTGGTGGTGAAATTTATTTTACTGCGTTTGTTTTTTGATTTTTAGGAATTTTGGCATATTTTGTCTTCATATTTTCAATTTAATCTAAAATAGAGATGTGCTGAATCTAACTATTACCATATATTATATATATATATATATATATATATATATATATATATATATATATATATATATATATATATATATATATATATATATATATATATATATATATATATATATATATATATATATATATATATATATATATATATATATATATGTTTAGTTCATTATAGGTAATGAATGTCTTTGAACAAATTTTTAAGCCAAATCAATTAAGGAGATCCTAACGAAGCCTACTTGACCAAAAAAAATAAATAAATAAATAAATAAAACTCCCCATTACCCCAACCAGTGAGAGGTGATTTTTAAAAAAAAAATTTTTTTTTTATTTATTTATTTTTTTTTTTGATCTCTCAATTTTATTAGGACTTCCTTAATTGATTTGCTTTTTAAATATTGTTCGTAGATGTTATAAAGTTTAAAAGATATTCATATCCTACTATGAACTAAATACCTGCCAAATAGAAAAAAAATATCCATGACATGTGAATAGCAATAAATAATTTTTACATTTTATCACCACTCACTGGTCGAGGGACTGAGCCCTCCATAAATATATATATTCGTAGTCTATGTAGTTTTTAGGTGTGTTTTTTTTATTTATTTATTTTTAATCTAATTATAATCATAATTATCCCACGATGCAGATTGCAAGTAAGATTCTTCTATAAGCAGAGATCCTCATGTTGATTACCTATTTAGAATCAACTTTATAACTTTGTATAAATATAAACATGAAAATATAAATAAGTAAATTTTATTTCGAATTTTTTTTTTAATTTTATTTTTCGTGTCTTATCATTTTATATTATTTTACCTTTTTTAACTATCATTTCTAATTCTTTGTAAGAAATTTACCTATTTTTTTTAGGAAACAATTAAAATTTTGATTTACTTTTAAAAATAAATGAACTAAATAAATGAATAAATTAGGTTTATTCAGGAGGAGGAGGAGGTATCTTTAAACATGTTTAGTCTTATCTTATGTTATGTTATCGGCAGCGAAAATTGAAGATAGAAATTTCTATCTTCAGTTTTCGCTGCCGTGAGCAGAAAATTACTGCAGCAAAACTCGTGGGGCATGATTCATGAGACAATTCGCTTTAGCAATCTTCAAAATCCTTAAAGAATCTTGACCGTGGAATACAGCGAATTCCATGATTTTCGTAGGACACTTCGCTGAAGTAATTGTCAGATGATCTATATAAACATTTCTATATTTTAGAATCTAATTTAATCAGTCATTGAATTAATTTAAGCAATCACTTTATTTAATTAATATCATAAAGGTCATATGCAGAAAATAAGAATATGAGGTAACGATTTTAAAAAGACTGGCAGTAACCATGATTAATAGCATTGGAACGAACGAAAGTCCAAATAATTGAAAAATAATTAATTTGCTTCATTTATAACAAAGTAAACCGAAAATACTAACATAATTATCCGTAATAATCTGTAAACAAATATATCTGAGTAATAATATTTACCAAAAGTATTTATTTTAAAAGAAGGCGTTGACCTAACTCCTCCATGCTTGTTTACATCACATGATATTCAAGATTGCGACAGCGAAAACTGAAGATAGAAATTTCCATCACTAATTTTCGCTCTCCTGAGCAGAAAATCACTGCAGCAAAACTCGTGTGATACTATTTATTGGACACTTGGCTTTAGTAATCTTCAAGATCATTAAAGAAATCTTGACCGTGGAATACCCTCAGGGTTCAACATAAAAAGATATGGGGGGTATTCCACGGTCAAGATTCTTTAAGGAATTTAAAGATTGCTAAAATTAAGTGTCCCATGATACGTGTCCCACGAGTTTTGCTGCAGCAATTTTCTGCTCACGGCAACGAAAATTGAAGATAGACATTTCTATCTTCAATTTTCCCTGCAGCAATCTTGAATGGTCACGTGATGTGAACAAACATGGAGGCATTAGGCCAAGGCCTTCTTTAGAAATAAAATCTTTTGTTAAAACTCTTAATCAGACAGATTTGTTTGCAAATTATTATGGGTAATTATTTTAACATTTTCGGATCATTCATTTGTTTCAAATGAAGCAAATTAATTATTTTCAACTGTTCGAAATTTCGTTGGTTCCAGTGTTTTTAATCATGGCTGCCACTAGAGTCTTTTTAAAATCTTCGTTCGGCTCTACGTTGTCTTATATACCTACATATAGCCTTTATATTATTAATTAAATAAAGTGATTGCTTAAATTAATTAAATGATTTATTAAATTAGATTTTAAAATATATTTATTTTTGTTTTTATAAATCAGCTCTTCAGCAGGCTTAAGCGTGACGTCACGCTTGATTTATGGGAACACACCCAAAGAAGCAATGCTGTTAGGATGTGAAAATGTAGTTTGTCAGTAAATGGATTGGTCATTTAAATTTTTTTGTCAACTGAAATAGATTTGACACTGAATTATAGTTAATTTTTGACTCCCACGTACGGCTGGGCAGGAAGACGTTGGCATGACATCCTTCCCCCTCTAAATCCCTCGTTGACTCTGCCCAACCATTCATATTCTCCCTCGACCCAAATTGTCCTTTATCTGATAGGTAGATCTCTTCTTTCTTCAAAGCTTTGTATCCTCAAGGCCATTCAGTACGTACCCTCCCCATACTGCTTGATGCAACAAACACACCTCTGCAATACAAGAATGCAGTTATTGATGCTACTTGCAAATTCCTCCTCCACACTGATGAACTTCAAAGAATATAAGATATGTCTTCAGTTGGAAAAGGACCATGGGCAAGGGATAGAACTTCTATGAGCCCATCAACACCCAAGTAAGTAAATTGTCCTTATACAATAAACGGAGGGTAAGCTTATTTTTTCAAGCACTAGAGATACCTCCAGGCTTCTATCTGAGTCGGCCTTCCAGGAGCATATTAAAGTCTTAAGTAGAGGTTAGGCGGTACGTTTTGAGATTCCTTCCCTGGACGATCCCCTGACATCACTAAATTGGGAGAGCACAAGGAGAAATCCTTTGAACTTTTTGAATATGAACTAGTGCCCACTCTAAAATTTTGCATTCTTTGTGCCAATAGGATGACCAAGTTATGACACAAATTTAATCAAAATCAGGAGATATCTTTTTTCAGTGTGAAAGGTCATATATATTTATTTTTTTTTTTTTTACTCTGACATAAAAGCTATGAACTTCGGATAAAGACCATTCTCATTTTCTAAAAGCTATGAACTTCGGATAAAGACCATTCTCATTTTCTCATCATAATAAGTATGGCAACGGTAATAATTCAATCTGGCATGAACCTCTCTATTTTTCACTATATTGAAAATATGAAATCAAAATATGTTTAAATGCATTCTACACATAATTTTCTTTCATAGAAGAGTAATATATAATAATAAAAAGAAAAACTTTAAAAAAAAAAAGAAAAAACTGATATTTTTACTCCGAATGGTAACTGTATTCGACTGGCCTTCGTTTGTACAAAAATAGCAAAACCAATTGAATACCAGGTTGCCATATTTGTCCTTCGACTTTTGTTATTTTTCTGCAATGTACTGTAATACCTTTAATATATGGAAACATCGATATATCAGTATAGATTTTTTGACATTTGTATTATTATTATTTAGCTTTTATTTTATTTGTCTATCAATATCATTATTTTTATTATTATTATTATTATTTAGTTTTCTGACGTACTTAGTTCGACTTATCATAACCTGAATGACTGAAGTTTGCTATGTGATACAGGCCTAACTGATTGATGGAACATTGCCATGGCATATAGCCTACTACCATATTACTCCATATATATACTTAATATATATATATATATATATATATATATATATATATATATATATATATATATATATATATATATATATATATATATATATATATATATATATATATATATATAATAATATATATATATATATATATATATATATATATATATATATATATATATATATATATATATATATATATATATATATATATATGAATCGACCAGGGCCCCGGCCCTGGCTAAAAATCAGGGAAAACCGGGGTTGGGGGCCGGGGTTAAAATGGCAAATTATACAAAAATTTTTTTTTTTATTATTTATTTTCAGCCGATTCTGCTGAAACTTTCAGTGTATATAGATTTTTTACCATGTAAGAAAAGTCCATTTCTAGCGTTTTTCCGAGTATTACGGTTAAAAGTTTTTTTTTTTTTTTAAAATTTTACCCTTTTTCAATAGAATGGTGGTGCCAAACCACTTTTTAGAATGAGCTGAAAGTTGGACTATTTATTCAAAATTATATGGGCTACAAAAGCCTCTAATAGACTTTTGTTCCCAGAGTTATAGAAAAAATGTTAAGCCAAAAACTGACCAACTATAGAAAAAAAAATTTTTTGGGACTAAAAAAATCCACCTTTTCAGACAAAATCTTTTTTAAAAAAATACAACTATAACATTTCCTATTTTTGGTGTGTATAGAGGGGGGGTGGGGCTACAATTTCCTCTATGTACTTTATTTGATGAGATTCGTTGGTTTTGAGATATAGCCTTCAAAAAGGTCTATTTTTGGCCAAATTTCAAAAATTCCCAAAGTTTGAGGGGCTATATCTCGCTTCAAACAAAGGGCATTTAAAAGTGCACTAAATAAAAATTGTTGCCCTGTTCCTCTTCTAAGCAATATTCACAAATTAAAAAAAATAGTAGGCAGCGTTTTTTTTTTAAATAATTTTTTCCTCCAGAAGGGTACAATTTTTGCAAATTTTTTTTCAAGTGCTTATAACTTTTTTCTAGATGTGATATCAAAAATCTATTCCCACCAATGCAAGAAATTGGGGCAAAGGTATTCAGTTAAATTTTCAGCTCATGTGGACCAGTGGTTTGACCCAGTTATTCATTTTTTTCAACTTTGGGTTCAAATAAGTTTCAAACCGTTATAGACTCAAAAAAATGCTCGAAATCAACTCAGAACTTCGTGAAAAAATTCACATACTTTGAAAATTTCAGCTCAATCAGTCAAATAATAAAAAAAACATAAAAATTTCAGCTCAATCAGTCAAATAATAAAATTCAAACAAAATATAAGAAAATTAAGATTTTTTTCTTTTCTGTTTCTTTTGACTGCTCCTTTTCTGCTAGTGAATGTTCATCTTTGTGTTTTGATTTTAGATACTCCAAAAAGATTTGGTTGAAATTTTTTTTACTTGTAGCACCTGGAGGTTCTCTTCTAATTTTCTGACTGCAGATGTTACATTTAGCTATTTCAAGCCTATCCTGAAACATTGTAAAGTATTCAAATACTGCAGAAGCTGATCTTTTAGCCATATTGACTGAAAGTATAAACAAAATAATAATTTTTAAATAATGCAGCTAAATGATACAAGTTTGATACATGGCAATAAAATAACAATGATATGTATAAATACAGGTTAAATTGATAATTTTATATCCTACATTTTTTCAAACTTTAACTTTGGGTCTTACCTAGGTAAACGTGTTAAATCACTATTATGAATTAGAATAATTTTTTTTTTAATTTTTGTACTTTTTTTAAACTTTAAATATACAAAACTGTAATTTTCTGTTTTTTTTTTTTTTTTTTTTAGAGAAAATGCATATAATCATTAATTTAAGTGAATGTTGCCTATTCTACTCCTTCCTTACAATTAAATAAACCTTATATCTAATTTTCTTAACCTAAAATTTCAGTGCTTTTGACCTCTTTACAAATTTTAGGAAACCCTGGCCCCGTCCCAAATTCCAGCCCCAGTCGGTCCCTATATATATATATATATATATATATATATATATATATATATATATATATATATATATATATATATATATATATATATATATATATATATATATATATATATATATATATATATTGTAATACAGCAGTAGGCCTGTATGCCATAGCAATGTTCTATCAATCTGTTAAGCCTATATCACACAGCAAACTTTGGTTATTCAGGTTTGATAAGTCGAACTAGGTACAATAGAAAACTATAAAATGAAATAAAAACTAAATAATAATACTACAAATGTCAAAAATTTGCATTAATATATATTGATGTTTCCACCTATCAATATTATATTCGATCTGGCACGATACCTCTCTCAATCTCTCTAAAATGAGAGATAGAAAACAGAATTAAACAGGGAACTAAATATAGAAAATGAAGACATCTGAGAACATTGTTGTTGCTAAAATTGTATTATAGGACAGTTTAAAAGACAGTTGATTTCATTTTTGCAGCATAAATATTTTTTTAAATTTTTTTTTGGGGGGGTTTCTTTTTATTATATTGTAGAGGTGGTAGATTTCTGGTCTGGAATAAACAGTAAAAGATTAAAGGTAAGAAAAGTAGAGAAAGACTCACCAACTTTTTCTGTTAAAAGGAAACTTTTGCTGAACCGGAAAGTCTAAAAAAAACCTTCCCAAGTTGTCAAAAGCTAATCCCTCCAGACTCTCCCTCTCAATAAACTATGTCTCCAATCCTTTCTACTTCTCTGAATCAAACCTGTCGAACCAAAAAACAACAAACAGAAAAAAAAAAAAAACAGAAAATTATTAACAAAGAAAAATACTTACAATTAAAAAAAACCAGTAAGCGCGGTTGCAAGCTATTTAACATAAATTTGGGA
The DNA here is from genome assembly GCA_009176605.1 of Armadillidium nasatum. Taxonomy (NCBI): domain Eukaryota; kingdom Metazoa; phylum Arthropoda; class Malacostraca; order Isopoda; family Armadillidiidae; genus Armadillidium; species Armadillidium nasatum. The sequence goes on from SEYY01007184.1 coordinate 14,040, forward strand.
AAATCAGAAAACAAAACAAATCAGAAAATCTTATTTATATGAAGGTCTAGTATTTTGATAATTATCTTTCACATATTCAATATTACATACTTTTAATTATAAGATTTAAGATAGTGATACTCATAATAAAAATAATAAAATAAATAATAATTAAAGAATAATAATGAAAATAAGATAATAATAATAATAATAATAATAATCAAACAATAATAATACCAATAAATAAATAAAATAATAATAATGTTCGTAACAATTTATGTTTTTTTTATAAATATAATTATTAGAGATGATTATGAATACATGAATGAACAAAGTGAAAATCAAAACATACCTTACGTCCCTCCATGATTAATATGTTAGTAGTATTAGTGATGGGATGAATATATGATCTTAAATAATTTGTACAAATAAGCTTAATACAAAGTTGTTCTGGTAAAATCTTTCCTCTATGACCAGTTCTTTTTATTTCTCCACACTAATTCTTTCTTCAATCAATTTCTTCAACCAGTTCTGGTTGGTTCTTCAACTAATTGTTCTCCAACTTAATTCTTAATCAGTTCTTAACCAATTCAACCGATTCTTCAATTCGTAACCGATTCCCTTGAATAAGGGAAATATGTATTCTAATTCTGGTTTTGATGTTGGTTCTGTGGCCTTTGATGTTTTCTCCACAAGTGTCAAAAGTGATTCCTTGTCTTCAGACCACCAGACTTCTTTAATTTCTATTATTTATGGAGATTTGGTAAACTCCTTTCCGAGGAAATACACGTCCTCAATGATTATTTGATCTTCAATGCAACTAAGGCTTTATTTATTCACTTGCCTTCTTTTCTTTATTTAAATTGTATTTTAAGTTATTAATTTTAAATTTATACTTATAACAAAAGCTCAATAACTTCTTTTTTGTTTAAAAGTTAGATAACAAAGTAACTACTGTTACTTAAAAGTTAGATAACAAAGTAACTACTGTTATGATCCAGTAGTATTAGTGATGGGATGAATATATGATCTTAAATAATTTGTACAAATAAGCTTAATACAAAGTTGTTCTGGTAAAATCTTTCCTCTATGACCAGTTCTTTTTATTTCTCCACACTAATTCTTTCTTCAATCTTCTAACCAGTTCTGGTTGGTTCTTCAACTAATTGTTCTCCAACTTAATTCTTAATCAGTTCTTAACCAATTCACAACCGATTTAAAACCGATTCCCTATTAAAAATATAATAACTATAACCTTGTATACAACAAATATGTACTATCGCTTATCATTTCATATTTTTGAGGTTTTATCATCATAAAAAAAACTTTTCCACATAGATATTTACCTTGAATAAGGGAAATATGTATTCTAATTCTGGTTTTGATGGTGGTTCTGTGGCCTTTGATGTTTTCTCCACAAGTGTCAAAAGTGATTCCTTGTCTTCAGACCACCAGACTTCTTTAATTTCTATTATTTATGGAGATTTGGTAAACTCCTTTCCGAGGAAATACACGTCCTCAATGATTATTTGATCTTCAATGCAACTAAGGCTTTATTTATTCACTTGCCTTCTTTTCTTTATTTAAATTGTATTTTAAGTTATTAATTTTAAATTTATACTTATAACAAAAGCTCAATAACTTCTTTCTGCAAAAATAAGGAACTATAGAACACTACATCAATATATTTTATATTACTCTTCTGTGAAAGAAAAGTATGTGTAGAATGCATTTAAACATATTTTGACTTCATATTTTCAATATAGTGAAAAATAGAGAGGTTCGTGCCAGATTGAATTATTTCCATGGCAACTTTCATGAAAATCAAAGAAGTTTCTGTACTCCACTTCCCAAATCAACAAAGTATAATTACTGACTTAAACTGACCTATACTCTTTTGGTATTTAGACCTAGATCTTGTTTTTATTCCAGAAGTAGCAGACACTTTTTCCAAGTTCCAGGTTCTCATGATTGAGAACAAATGAACTTCTACCCTAAAATAAAATAAGTAGGTAATTTATGTGTTGAGCATTAATTTTTACTTGGGCTTACTCATTCAGGTCCTGATTTGGCTCAACACCCCTCTTATATTATATTCATTAAAGTTTTTTTTTTATATCTATACTCTGAAAGTCTTTTGCAGGTACACATATGTAACTAGGTTATTTTATTATCTTGATTTTGTATGTATTTTAGTATTATTGTCTATTTTTATATGCAACACACTAAAAAGGTAAAAATTCAATCCTGCACAACCTTTCTGTATTTCCCCTCTATTGAAAGTTGTTTATGTCCATCTTTATCATTAATATTTAGGAAGTCACTTTTTCCAGGGCATACTCTACTCATGTCATTAGAGTTGTAAAAGGTTTCTACTTTCCTTATCATATCTTCAGTGGTTATTCTACCATCATCAGTTGTAGTTAACATGTATTTCTGTAAAATTCCAAATTCTTTCCATAACTTTTTGGATTTGTTCACCATATAAGTTGTTGTGTTGAAGACTTGCATTGTTCTACTTATCAACAAAAGTGACAAAGTTAATATTTGCAGTTTTCTTTCATGTGATTTTGTACCATTGAATTCTTCAACAAGCCAATTCATAAGAATCTCAAACATGAAAAATATTTTTCAAAACATGAGAGGTTAGGATTTTTACTAGACTATATTGACCTAAGAAAGCTGCAAGTCCTGATGGCGTACATTGTAGAATTCTGAAGGAGGGTAGTATCAGTATTGCAAAGGCACTGTATTTGATTTTTAAATGATCTATTATGTTTGGTGAGGTAAAGGAGAACTAGAAAAGTGCATACATTGTGCCTATTTATAAGAAAATAAGGAAGATTTGAGAAATTTTAGAGAAGTTATTGTAATATCTCTAGTTGTAAATGTTTTGGAAATTTTACTGAAAACTCTATAGAGAAAAATTTGGATAACAAGATATTCTATGATCCATCATGGTTTTAGAAAAAGTAGATGGGTAGATTGTGTCATACAAGCCTTTTAGAGTTCATGAAATACATTACAGACTACATTAACCAGGGAGATCAAGTTGATGTTATACATTTAGACCCCATGTAAGATTGCTTCAAAAGTTATCACACTGTGTGACTGTGGCATAGGTGGAGTGTATGGATTAAAAAGTGGTTCTGTCTAGAATTGTGACTAGTATTTCTTGTTACTCTGGCTAATTCCATTTCCAGCCAGAACTGAAAAATCTAGTTCTGGTTCACACCTGATTTCTTTTTTTTCTCATTTCCAGAATTGTATAAAATATAAAAGTAGTAACTTCATGTCATAAAAGCTACTTAAAAATGAGTAAGTATTTTCTGTAGGCTAACTTATACTGAATTTCATATTAACCCTTTATAGTAAGGTTAAGTAAGCTTGTCAACTTTAATAAAATTTCTTTGTCTATAATAACAAAAGTTGGTGATCTTTAATTTTTTTTAATGTATTTTTACTTATGGTTTGAGTAATAACTCAATTGCATTATTTTTATTATTTTTATTTATAGTATATATACACGTATATATGGGTCATTCCAAGTCACTTCAACACGACATTTTCCCTGACCCCTTTCGATTTGTATAAAAAGTGGCACACTAACAGATCTTGTTGAGAAAATATGAATGGCGTTTATTGCAGGTCTCTAGCTCATACGGTTCAGAAAATATGACCTTTGAAACTTTGGTCAAAAATGTCAATTTTCAGAGAGTAGTCCGAGGTCAAAATACAATATCTCGGCTTCTATGGCACTTAGAAGCATCGTGTAAAGACCATTTAAAAGATCTTGAATAGCGGTACAACATTTATTTAGATGATTTTGACCTCGGAGGTCAAATAAAAAATTTGACCTATTGGTGACCTTGACCTTGAAAAAAAAACCTTTTCGATTTTTTTCAAACTTTGCTGAATTATTGTTATATATGTATATTTAAATTTTTTTAATGAATTATTTTTGGCTTTGGCTTGGTTTAGAAAATATAAGCAATTTAATAAGTACAAATATCACATTTTTCACTTTTTTGCGATTTTTATCTCATTCAATGTATAGTTCCAACATTTCCATTTCTCTTTCTCTCTCATATATATATATATATATATATATATATATATATATATATATATATATATATATATATATATATATATATATATATATATATATATATATATATATATATATATATATATATATATATATATTGTAAGGGGCTAGCTGCTGCCGAGTATATTTTTCTCGTTTCAGATTGCATGGAGTATTCTCTGAGGAATATAGTCTTACCTGCTTGTTGCTTTGCTGTTATGCTGTTTGATTTTGACTGTGCTTGGGATCCACAATATTAATGTGCATGTGCCATGTCCTAGACTGGAGAGCGTGAAGGGAGATTGATGTTAACATGTTTATTTGTTTAGATACGTTAATGTTATTCTTCTATGTTAAATTTATTTTTTTATTATTATTATTATTTATTGAGTACACTTGTGCTAATGAAAAGTCTTATGAGCTATTGTTCCCATTTCAGGCAATAATTAAAAACAGGTTATTCTTATTCAAACAGGTTGTTATTCTCAAGAAGGCATATTACCCTTTCAAGGGTAGGTTATATATTCTTTGTGTTTTTATTATTATTATTAATTCATTATATATTTTTAGATCATTTAAACTGAGGTGAGGCACTGGGGTAATTATTTATAATTCTCACAGGTGCCGGTCTAGGGCCTTATTGCCTAGTGCTAATCTGGAGTTATAATCTCTATACCTATCAGGTAGAAAATATAGATAAGAGACCTTAATGGTTTATGAGATTATCATATATTTTTTTTTTTTAAAATTTTAATATTTAATATTCACTTTGGGAAAAGAAAATATGTCAGTAGTGTGATAAATTTCACAGTAAAACGTTTTCCACTTTCAAATCTTTGGTTGTTTTAAACCATTACTCTTTTTTTTTCTTTATTTTGTGTATATAAAGAGGCTATCCTGTGTACTGTGAACTATAGATAATTTTATGTGAACATTGTAATGTAAGATATATATATATATATATATATATATATATATATATATATATATATATATATATATATATATATATATATATATATATATATATATATATATATATATATATATATATATATATTATATTTTTTTTTTTTTTTTTTTTATTTTTTTTTTATTATTATTATTATTTATTTTTTTTAAATACATAAAAAATAAAAAAATGAAATGTGAAAAAAAAAAAAAAATTTGAACAAAAAGGATAAAAGTGAAGAGGGTTCTTCATCAAGTCAATCATTGCATTCCTCTCCTGAAGTGGAATCTGCCCAACATGAAGTTGATGATGATGGTGCTGAAATGGAATATGAAGTTAGTGAAATTAATAAATCATTGGTCTCGCTTGAAGAAACGCCAATTAAATTATCTAAACTATCAAGCAAACCCAGTTATGCCAAGAAAAAGCTATGTAAAGTAACAACAGCTTTTAAAAGGAAACTTGAACTAGCCACTGGGCAACCAATTACAGACAGTGACACTGATAATACAGAAATAGAAATTCTTCAACAGTTAAAAGAAAAATTCAATGAGGAATCTACAAGCAGAAGTGAAAAGCTTTCTATTTTAACTATCTTGCCAAAAAGCTGGCCAATAACAAGAATAATGAAAGAGTTTAATTGCTCCAATTTCATGGCTAGGCAAGCAAAGAATTTGGCAAAAGAGAAAGGAGTGTTCTCAACACCGAATGTAAGATTAGGAAAAAGACTAGACAGTGAACACGTTTCCATTGTAATTGACTTCTATCATTCAGCAGATGTGTCCAGAGAAATGCCAGGAATGAAAGATTGTGTGTCTGTAAAAGGAGTTGATGGAACGAGAGAAAAGAAGCAAAAGTTTCTAATCCTGTGCAACTTAAAGGAATCATATCGTCTTTTCAAAGAGAAGCACCCAGATTTCAAAATCGGGTTTTCAAAGTTCGCAGAACTTCGTCCAAAAGAATGTGTATTACCAGGGTCAAGTGGTACTCATGTTGTGTGTCTTTGTACTATACATCAAAATGTTAAACTCATGTTAGCAGCTATAGTTAACATATTTAAATGTGAGACACCATGCTTGTTGGATAGCCCAGGAACATCGACAGAAATTAGTGAGATTGATACAAATTATATTTGTCATTACAGTCACTGTCTTGCATTTCTCCAATGTAATCCACCACAGGAGCTATGTTTCTTTGGAAAATGTGATAACTGCCCTAAAGAAGAAAAATTAGTTCATCTTCTAAATAATGCTTTTGATAGAAAAGGAGTTGATGAGATAGAGTTTAAGGAATGGGTTTCAACAGACTGGTCTACATTACAAACTCAAAAGCTTGTTGTGGAAGAATTTATACAATTATTTTATGAAAAGCTCAAGGTACTCTTGCAACATGATTTTATAGCAAAAAGACAAATGGCATTTCTACAGGAATTGAAAGAGAAACTTGGCCAAGGAGAGATGTTAGTTATTGGTGATTTTTCTGAAAATTATTCATTTATCGTGCAAGATGCAGCACAGTCATTTCACTGGAATAACTGTCAAGCAACAATACATCCATATGTCATTTATTACCGCCAGGATAATAAATTAATGCATAAAAGTTTTGTTGCAATTTCTGAATGCAACCAGCACGATGTAATTGCAGTTAACCTTTTTCAAACTCGCCTAATAGAGTTTCTTAAATTGTCTCATCAAATAACCAAAATATTTTACTTTAGTGATGGTTGTGCTGGACAATACAAAAACAGGAAGAATTTTCTAAACCTTTCTTATCACCAAGAAGATTTTAAAGTTGATGCCTGAATGGCACTTTTTTGCAACCAGTCATGGAAAAGGGCCATGTGATGGCATTGGTGGATCTGTGAAGAGGCTTGCCTCCAGGGCAAGCCTTCAAAGAACTGGAAATGACGATCATATTTTGGATGCATTTGCACTCTATAAATTTGCAGTTAAGACTCTTCCATCTATTTCATTCACTTTTACGACTATGGAAGATCATGAAAAGCATCGGGAAAAGTTGGATAAACGGTTATCATATTCAAGAACTATTCCAGGTAAATCTATAAATTTATACAGTTATTTAAATAATTTAGATAAGTTTTCATATAATATATATAATTAAATGTCAAAATATATGAATACATATGCATTTAATATTTGAACTACAAAATAGATTAAATAATTAAAATGTAATATTTATTTACAGGAACCCATCAAATTCATTTCATCAAACCTATCTGTAAGGGTCAAGTTGAAGTCCTCTCATATTCTTCTTCATCTGAATTCAGAAAAGAAAGTACATCTTTACTTCAAGGAAACACTATTTCATTAACATCTTTGAAAGGTTATTGCATTGCAGCTTATGATGAGCACTGGTATCTTGCCTGTATATTGGAAGTAAAACATGATAGTAATGAAGTAAGCTTGAGCTTCCTGCATCCTCATGGGCCTGCACCCTCCTTCGTGTTTCCATCACCTCAAGATGTACTCATCATTGATGTCAGTGACATCTTAATGAGTGTAAGCCCGGTAACAAAAACCATAAGAACGTATACATTGACAAAGGTAGAATATGGAAAAGCTGAAAATATGTTTGCCAGCCGAAATAAAAAATTTTTAAATTTTTTAAAATAAAGGGGATCAATATTTTATATATATATATATATATATATATATATATATATATATATATATATATATATATATATATATATATATATATATATATATATATTATATATATATATATATATATATATATACGTTTAAATGTACTAAAAGGTTTTACAAAAAAAGAAAGCTTCTTTCATCAAGTGTCCATCATTATATAACCTTACAATATATCGATAAAATAAGAATCACTGTAATTTTAAAAAAAGTGAAAAAATGTGATATTTGTACTTATTAAATTGCTTATATTTTCTAAACCAAGCCAAAGCCAAAAATAATTCATTAAAAAAATTAAAATATACATATATAACAATAATTCAGCAAAGTTTGAAAAAAATCGAAGAAAAGGTTTTTTTTCAAGGTCAAGGTCACCAATAGGTCAAATTTTTTATTTGACCTCCGAGGTCAAAATCATCTAAATAAATGTTGTACCGCTATTCAAGATCTTTTAAATGGTCTTTACACGATGCTTCTAAGTGCCATAGAAGCCGAGATATTGTATTTTGACCTCGGACTACTCTCTGAAAATTGACATTTTTGACCAAAGTTTCAAAGGTCATATTTTCTGAACCGTATGAGCTAGAGACCTGCAATAAACGCCATTCATATTTTCTCAACAAGATCTGTTAGTGTGCCACTTTTTCATAAAAATCGAAAGGGGTCACAGAAAAAATTGCCAAATTTTGGTTGAAGTGACTTGGAATGACCCATATATATATATATATATTATATATATATATATATATATATATATATATATATATATATATATATATATATATATATATATATATATATATATATATATATATATATATAATATATATATAAAATAAGTGAAATCCAGAAGTCCCAGAAACTACTAATTCATAAGCTCACTTAAGATATAGAAGCAAAATGGAAAACACACCATATTGTACAAAGACGGTTAGAACAGAAAGCTGCATGTTATTTATTTCTTTTATTCAAAGAGCAACCTATAGCCATTAACTGCAAATCAATTTAAGTTAATGAAAATAATATTTGAATGTTATAGCCATTTGAAAAAACTGACAGAAAAAAGTAAGTGGCTATCGTTTCAGATCTGACCTACAGTGAATGCCCATGCAAAAATATTTATCAAAACCTTGGAAGGATGGTGGTGTTAAAACAATGAATGAAGAACATTTGAGTTCATTAAAAGAACATTTTCGTCTAATTAAAAAAAGAAAGTATAAAAGCGCTAGTTTCAAACCCACAATATAAATTAGCCCCACTTGATGTAGAAGAATATTATGAAATAAAATTAATGCTTGATGTGGAAATAAATTCAAAACAAAAAGAAAGAAGCACATTTAGTTCATTTTCAGAAAGTCATAAATATTAGTGTTCTCCACCTCATTCTGATGTTATCAGCGAAACAGAAGAAATAGATGTTTAAAAGCAGATGATTTTGCCTTTTGGGTATGAAATGAAATGTCACACAGGTCATCATCATTTAATGATATATATATATATATATATATATATATATTATATATATATATATATATATATATATATATTATATATATATATATATATATATATATATATATATATATATATATATTATATATATATATAATGATTCATGGTAAGTTAGTAGCCCAAAGTACTGGTTTGCAAGTTTAAGGTTACTTGATAGAATGTTTATCATTTTTATTAATTTGATTTTACTCTATGACCTTTACCCAATTTAATGACCAAAAGAGAAAATAATTCTTAGAATATAAGCAGCACATTTTTAATTGTAAAATTATTATTATTATTATTATTATTATTATTATTATTATTATTATTATTATTATTATTATTATTATTTATCTTCCAGTTGAACCATTTTCAATTTGGTATTACCTACTTGTGATTCCAATGTCTTTACCCATTTTATTTGTCCTTTTCTACATTCGATGGCTTGGATGGGAACTCTTTGTGAACAATTAAATACATTTTAAAATTAACTAAAAGTACATTTGTAAAATGGCATCCCTTCAAAAGAATCAACAATGTGCAAGGTATTATATATATATATATATATATATATATATATATATATATATATATATATATATATATATATATATATATATATATATATATATATATATATATATTATATATATATATATATATAGAGAGAGAGAGAGATGTGCTGATACCAGATACTATACCGATACTTATTTTAAAGAGCCGATACCGATACCGATACTTTAATTATTATAAGAAATACACAGTAATAAGATAGAACATTTGTGTACTGCTAGGCAACTGAGGATTGCATTCCCTGTACAATCAATACTTAGTCATGTATTTCATATTTGGTTGTGCCCAAGTATATTTTATAAATTAAAATATTATCTTTTAGGAATAATAAATGCAAATATAATACTAATAACTTTTTTATGTTTGTGTTTATTCAAAAAATATTCCATTTCCATTTTCCAGTAAGTATTAACAAAGTTTAGCTACTCGCTTTTATGTTTTAACATGATTACAATTTACAAGAAGATTCTTAACTAGCTACAATATAAAGAATAAAAAATAATGAAAGAAGAGACCTCAATTAATCAGCAGGAAAGACAAAATATAAAAAACGCTATTATTCAAACATGACATAATATACTCCTTTAAGGTAAAGACATCACTTAGTAGTCGAATTCAAATACCCTCAAATTATGATGTAAAAATATTAAAGTTTCACTCATATCTGGAGAGTGTTTATTTTTGTTTATTCCTTTTTTTGGGGTGTTTACATTCCCACCTACACTAAAAATACGCTCGCTCTCGACTGATGAGGGAGGGGCTGATAAATACTTGCTTGCAAGCACTGATAATATTGGAAACCTTGGCCTATTTTCATGCCACCACATTAAAGGATTCTCTTCTGTAGGCAGCATCTCCATGTTTTCGTAAAGGTTCATCTCCTCTTTCACAGATTGCAATTCTAAATTATCTTTGCTCCTTGATGACTGTCTCTTCAGTTTTTTCGATGAGGTTCCTTGGTGTGATTCCTTTGAAGGTGAATGAGATGTCAATACAATTTCGGCCAATGTAACTTATCAAAGTCTAACATATCCAAATCCTCTTCACCTTCAGTAGGTTTATTTGCTGAAAAGCCACCATCGTCACTATCAGTGCTGTTGCCAGGGGTTGCTGATAGGGCGGCTTTCACTTCTGTGAATCTTTTTTTGTCACGCAAGCAAGCTCCTCAGTTATGCTATTTGAATGCATTCTAGAAGTGGCATCATCAGCAGCATTCTTGTACAATGTAAGCCTGTATCTTGGATCAAAAGGAATTCCTTATTAGAACTTTTATATATCGAAACTAGATTTATTTTTTAATCTAAAAGTTTCTCATAATTCTTCACCCAAAAAGTAAGGAGTATCTGGCCAAGTATCAGCCATATTTGATATTACCAATACCGATACCGATACTATCGGTGCATCCCATATATATAATATATATATATATATATATATATATATATATATATATATATATATATATATATATATATATATATATATATATATATATATATATATATATATATATATATTATATTATATATATGCAGTCCTCAAACCATAGACTTAACCGTTTATTTTTAGTGTTAATGTGCTCTGTCTTTAACACTCTTCCATTTCATGTCTTCCTTTACTTATCTTTGATTGCTTGTATTATATATATATATATATATATATATATATATATATATATATATATATATATATATATATATATATATATATATATATATATATATATATATATATATATATATATATATATATATAGGGGGAGGAAGTAATGCAGAGTGATGGGTGGCTAGACCATTTCATTGCCCTTTTGTTTATTCCTTTTCACGTTTCACATTTTCAGAGGGTCTCTAGTGTATCCTTGACTCATATTAGAGTGCTTATGCTCCCACAACCTTCCACCTTCTTCACATATACTCTACAAGTTTACAATCCTTACACGTCCATTACCTATTAAAATTAAAATGGCGAAATATAAACTGCCTCGGAGAAGCTTGGAGGGGTGGCTTCCAAATATAACCCCTCATCCATCCCTTCCCCATCACCACTTGGAAGTTGGTGGCATCAAGTGATGGGGTTAACGCCACTAAGAACTCTATGTTGAGTTGCCCTGGTGCACAGCCTTCTTCTTTTTATTAATTTCTGCAACATTCGTAGTCTCTTGTCTAATTTCCACTTCGTTAAACACCACCTCTCTTCTTCTAGACCTTATCTCTTGTTCTTAACTGAAACTCTTATCCTCAATTTTCAGACAAAGAACGGATGTTGAGCATAATTACATAATAATGTTGCGTGTTCTCATGTCTGTAATTTGGCATTCTGAATTCTCTACTTTATGGCTTAAACTTTCCTGCAACTCAACAACTAAATTCATTTGTTCTATCTACTTATCTCCTAACTCTACAGACTATTCAATATTCTTTGACTATCTTAACTCTAAAATAGAACGCATTCTTGCTTCTCCTGTCTCCGAAATCGTTATTTTAGATGATTTCAATGTTCATCACCACCATTGTCTTTCATCTAATTTTCATGATCCAGTTGGTGAACTCAATTACCAATTTTCTATCCAGAACAACCTGATCAGTTGCTTCATTTCCCTACACGTATTCCAGACTGAATTGGTGATGAACCCAACATATTTGATCTTTTCCTAACTTCTTATCCTTCTCATTACACTGTTAAACTCTTTCCTCCTCTGGGTTCGTCCAATCACCTTCTTATTTCTGTATCTTGTCCTTGCTCTACAAGTCTTCCACAAGAAGGGCTCCCCACCTTCAGCGAGGAGACGTTTCTGACTTTCAGTGCTACTAACTGACTTGCGGTTGTATTTTTCTGATTTCCCATGGAATGATTACGGTTTCCATGGGAGGGGTCCCTCGGAGTGTGTAGAGTGTATAACTGAGGTGATTCTCTCTGGCATGGAAGCATACATTGTACTAAACCTAACAAACCTTGGGTTAACTCTGCTTATTCTCGGTCTATCCGCTGCAAATATGCTGCCTTCTAAGGATTTCCGTAATCATCTAACTCCTGAAACTCACGCCACTTATATTTCATCTCTGTATCCTGTAAAATCTATCCTTTGTAACCTTAAAAATTCTTTTCTTTGTAGAAAATACAATCTTTCTGACTTTTCTTCACATTCTTTCTGTCATTTTGCAAAAAATGTCAACTCTAACTTTGCTTCTTCCTCTTTCCCTCCTCTAGGATATTCTGACGGTTCAACGGACGTTTTGCCTTCCTCTAAAGCTGAACTCTTCACTCCAACTTTTGCCTTCAATTCAACCTTAGACGGTTCCGAAGCTGTTCCTCCTCCTTTAACTCCTTCCAACTCATTTATGCCTAAAATTGTAATTTCTTCTAATAATGTCATTTCTACTCTGAGCTTAGCACTAAGAAGGCGTTTGATCCTGATGGTATCCCTCCTGTGGTTCTCAATACTTGTGCTTCCGAACTTGCACCTATCCTACGTAAGCTATTCCGTCTATGCCTTTCTACTTCAACCTTCCTCTCTTGCTGAAAATGTGTGCTCATTCATCCTGTGCAGAAAAAGAGGGACCCCTCTCAACCCTTTAACTACCGTCCCATTTCTTTTACCTCCGTTCTTTCTAAAGTTTTTGAGTCTATCCTTAACAAGAAGATTTGGAAACCTCTCAATTCTTCTAATCTTATCTCTGATTACCAGTAAGAAACTCTTTACTAGTGTTCTTCTTTCCTTTTCCTCTGACTTTTGGTCCTCTGCACTTCGGCATTTCAGTAAATCTTTTGCCTGTCACGCTGGACATATCGAAAGCTTTTGATAGAGTCGGGCTCTAAGGTTTGATTTCTAAACTTCCTCTGATCTATCTCGCATTTCAAATTGAGGCAGAGAAAACAGAGTAGTTTTCAATGCCACCAAAACTCAATTCCTCCATCTCTCTACTTGACACAATCTTTCATACAAATATGATATCTTCTTCGAAAACACAAAACTGAAGCCTTCATCTCTCCTTAATATTCTTGGTGTTTCTTTTTCTTGTGATTTTTCTTGGAAAGATCACATTATTTCTCTTTCTAAACAAGCTTCTAAGAGGTTAAGTGTTCTGAGCCTAATACAAATATTTATCATATAAATATAGTTTTATATATATATATATATATATATATATATATATATATATATATATATATATATATATATATATATATATATATATATATATATATATATATATATATATATATATATATGTATATGCTATTATCTTATGAAGAATATTTCATATTGTTATATTTTTATTTTGCATTCTTTCTCATGAAATATTAAAAACTAGATTAATTTTTAAAGAGCTTTTTACAGCTTTGGAGTTGTAGCTTGGCGAGTTAACTAAAATTCCAAGTTTAGTAATTTCATTTCTACTATATTGAAAAAGTTGTACAGCCTTTTTAGTTTTGTTTCAGCTATGTCATGTATCAGGTTTTATTTTTTTAAATGTTTCAATAGGTAGACTTCTCTTTGTACTAAATATATTAATAATTTATATAATACAACTTTTTAAATATTAATCTCGCCTAAATTATCCTTATTGGTATGTGTTACTTTTTCTGTTATTTGAAAACTAGGAAAAAGGGTAAATTTTAATAATTTATTTTTGTTACAGAAAAAGCAAGAAGACATTAATGGTGAAATTTGATGTTAAAATCCAGTCATCTTATTATATATCCAACAAATATTACATTAAGAAACTGGAAAGGTATTTGCTTTATCATTGCACAATATATATATATATATATATATATATAAATATATATATATATATATATATATATATATATAATATATATATATATATATATATATATATATATATATATATATATAATATATATATATATTTTGCAAAAAAAAGCGAACAAAGAAACATTGGTTAATTAATTAATTAAGAAACAAAGAAATATGAAGAAAAAATAAAAGGAATAAAATGTGAATATTTTAAATACAGATGAAGACCAGGGTTAGATGTTGCTGCTGTGAAGGTGCTACATAAGTAAGAAAATTGAAGTAGGGGCAATGTTTTGGAGGAAAAAATTACAGACTTCAAGGAGTTAAGCTGCCATAGTAATAATAATGGTGGAAAGAATTACAAAAAAATCAAATTTGTTCCTGTTCCTATAGTGTTAAAAGAAATTGGAAATAAGCAAGGAGAAGCAATAAATTTAGTGAAAGGTAATGGCAAGATAGAGCTATTATGTTGATTCTAATACCGGGTGGAGAGATAGAAAATAGAAATTTCGCAGACTGAAACCAGTATCAAAAGGTGAACAACATGAAAGCATTCTGAAGGATTAAGTTGGCAAAGATATTAAATCTAATAGAAAGAATAACTAAATGAAAGGGAATTACATGAGGAGTAGGCATAGTAATTTAAGGAAATATAAAGCAAAGCTTGAGTAACTATGAAGGTCGTCTTTCTGAATTGGTATGGAGAAGAGTTGATAAATTTCAACAGGGGGATGTTTGTTTTGTTAAATATTCTTGAAATTTCTTGAAATATTGTTAGTATCGGGTATGTTCATTCAAGGTGTTATAATCATAGAGGGGCCAGTCAGCTTGATTACATAAAGAATAATTTCTTATCCGTGTATCCATTGCAAACTAAGAAAAACTCAGTTAGGAAGGGAGAGAGGATTATTTTTATATTTTCTTTGAGAATCTACTTCACCAGCTCGCTGTTATTGTTATTTGAAATGTAATGAAAAGGAAACACTTAGATTAAATGTTCGTTTTAATTTTGGGTAATTAAGGTTATATTGTTGGAAGATCACAAGAATTATTGTCATTTGAACATTGGTGTTATTTCACATCTAATACAAAGAGTATTGTTCCCATTTTGCCAGCAAGTTCAGAGCTTTCTAGGAGTGAGTTAATGATGCTTGTAAAAATTTTGGGGGAAAGCTTTTCTATTAGGAGATTCTGAAGAAATTTTTGCCATGTGAGTGGGTTCCACATCCTCTATCAGTTTTGTGTGTTTGTGACGGTGCTTGGACCTTTTGCTGGAGAGATCTGTCGTAATATTTCTGCAGAGCTGTATTATTGTGGGAAATTACGTGATTTAGGGGCGGTACAGCATATAAAGCAACTTTAGCAATAAAATGAGTTTCCTTTATATTCAACATAAAAATAATTTATTATTTTCCTCATTTACAGGCGTTCCATCTTTTTTTTACTTGCTGAAGGCACCAAATTAAGACACTTAAGAATTGAAACCCGTTGAATAAAAAGCAGAATGATGATGAAGAAGAGACATTTGCTCTGATTTCGCCTTTCCCTATTTCAACATGGATTTTCGAGTGGAGATGCCACAACATGCTCTGGATAATAACCGTCACAATTCTTGGAATTCTTTTAATTCGTGAATTGTGTCAGGGGTATTTACAATTAAAATTTACAGTAAAGATAACTGCTCTATTAAGTGTCCTCTGTGTGTTATGTACCACAGTATTGATATAGAGTTTTAATTCTTTTCATTGAATAAGTCCCTTTAGTTCTTGTATCGATGACATATATAACATTTCATTTTACTTTTCCTTTTGGATATTTGCCATTAGTTTAATATCGTAAATTATTTCTTGCTTTGAAGATTGTTTTTTGTAACAATGAGGTTTCTTTAATTGTTACACACACCCCACATTGTAAAGAAAGTCTGGCAATTTCTTCAAATAAATCCATTTTTGTTAATATTTTTATTTCCTTTTTCTTTTAAATCCTCTTATATTTTTGTACAGCATTATTAGTTTAATCTATACCATAGGGCTATCTCACTGCTGCTTCCATTTAAACTCTGATAAGTTTGCTTTTGATCTTAGAATTCGCCTTCCTCATATTCAACATCTTCAAGATATCATGCAAGAGACCTCAGCTTTACGTTGCGGTACTAAGCGTTTCTCCAGTCTAGGATCTCGTTTGTCGTTAAGATGTTCTTCGCGTTTGGTATCTTGGATGAGAATTCTTTCCTTCAACAAAAAAAATTTCTGTCCGTTTTCCCTTTTCTCATTCCTTTTGTTTTTAAGGAGTAATTTCATTCGCATGAACATCTTCACTTGCATCTTCATATGTATCGAAACTTTCCAGTCTCCCATAGCAACCCCTCTCCTTTCTCATCATCAACTGGTATATCACTTCTAGCGATTGCCGACGTTTCCCTCTTCTGTTATATATTCGCATTATTAATCCATTATCTTTACTAGTTCTACTAACTTAGCGAGTCTAGTCGTATATTCTAATGCCTTAGTCATACTAGCAGTATTTAGGATTTCATGTGTTTTGTCATTTTATTATTTTCTTCCTTCTGTTCATACTAACTCGTTCAGATTTCTCACCAACCTTATCTTCCATTTCATCTCTATCGTCAGGTAGGTCTGTACGAAGCCTCCTTTCAAAACTTTCCTCTTCATTTTTATCTTCAAATTCTTTCCGCTCACTATCGTCATCAGGGATAAGCAAATCGTCGATTACGACACTCGTCCTTTTCAGTTTCCTTTCATTCTTCCTCCACATTGGATACTTTTTCTTCTTCTGCTGAATCTTCATAATCCTCACGATTACGAAAATCCTAATATTGTTCTAATATCATAACGTTTTTTTAATTAAAGACATTTTATCCAGTATTTAATTTTCTCGTCTTAATTTCCCTTTCTTTCTCATTACCACCATGATTATCATCATCTTCATATTTTAATATTCATCATTATCCTCTTCAACCTTTCTTTCCGCTGGATTCTAGTTTACTTGACATAATAAAGAGATGTATCTAATTTAGAATTATCTGCAGCTTTATACCCGAGATATTCTCGATTATCAGTTTTGCAACGCTTACGCTTCGGTTTCGCTGATGTGATAAGGAGTTACCCGATCGATTTTAATCATTTAATTTTCTGATAGTGTTGTCAACTAACACTATTGTGGCCTCTTCCCCCACAAATCGACCTTTGATAAATTTTCTTTTGAAAATGACTATTACATTCAGGATCACTTTATACCCTGCCATTATACTTTTTATTTGTTTGACTTTAATTGCTATTATATTCACGTTGTCATTGTTTTTCAGAAGTACCCAAGCACAAGTGGTTCCTATATATGAAACCATCTTACCATAAGCTAGCATGCCCTTATTCTCCTTCATACAGCTCAGGAGATTGTCTTTATTTGCAAGTTCGGTCTCTTTTGTGGTCAAATAGGTAGCTCCTTTCAGTGTATTGCCTCTTCCTAAAATACCATGTTTTAGGGGGGAAGATCCTGCCGCTTTTTTTATGGCTTCTTCAACTGTTGGAGCAAAAACGATTTTCAGACATGCCTATGTCAATTTAACATCCCTTTGAGAGGTTGATTCTATATTTGGAAAAATCATAACCATGGACTGTAGTTCGAGTTTTCTTTCTTCTTTAATAAGTTCAACTGCCTCCTTTTCTTCAAGACCAAATTTCACGCACATTTGCAACAACGCTTCTGCTTTCATATTATTAATTCTCGCTGTTTTCAAACAATTATTTTCCTCTTCTATTGTTGAAGATTTAGTTGTGAACAGAACCCACAATTTAGTCAAGATGTATTGGAGAATAATAAAGTGGCAGTTCTAGGAATTCTTCCAATTCTAGGGGTATTTACAATTAAATTTTGCAGTAAAGATAACTTTTCTGCTCCTATATATGTTTTGTAGATTTTAAAATA
>SEYY01007184.1:37500-40125 GCA_009176605.1 Armadillidium nasatum
CCAGTATGGAGTACGCTCACACATCTGGGGTGGTTCAACTCTTACATCTTTCTGGAAAAGATGGAGTCTAGGGCTTTTCGTCTTTTAAAGTCTTTATCTATCACTAACTCTCTCCATTCTATTTCAGCCCGTCGAAATATTTGGTCATTCTATACTATCGTTATTAAACGGACACTGCTCTTCTGAACTCACGTCACATACCTCCTTCACTGAGAAGGGCTCGTGCAGCACGCCTTTCTGTACTGTCTCATCCTTTCTTTCTGACCCCAGACTTAACCATTATACTCAAGCCGTCATTTTCTCTATAGAAAAAATCTGGAATACACCATTCCTATTTTTATTTTCCCAACTTACTTTGACTTGCACAAATTCAGACTCCGTCTGTCGAGACATGTTGACATTTAACCGACCTTGATTTTGTTATTCCCCAATTCTGTTGATTTTTTTTGTTAATATAATATATATATATAATAATATATATATATATATATATATATATATATATATATATATTATATATATATAGAATAGAAATTTGGAAATAGTAGTAGTAGTAATAAATTATAATGATAATAGTAATAAAAAATATTATTCCAAAACTAATCTCAGTTATAGTAATAAAACATAGATTTCTAGAACTAGAGATAGCAATATCGACAGTAGCAGTAAGAGTAAATAGAGGACAATAGTACTGTTAGAAATGATAGTATTACTTTACCTTTATAATATCACCTGTATTATAGGAGTAAATACAAGTAGTAATAATAAATTATAATAATAATAGTAGATTAATTTCCGATATAATGTTAGGTCTGGCATAGGAGGTATGTTTGGATCCTAGATCATACTAATTGAAACTGGGCGATATTTTCTCTCTCAAATATATATATGCATACGTGCAGATACTTTGAGCGAAGTTCTCGGCTCTTGTAAATATACACGAGAATTTTTATTCACTTTTTCGTGAATAAAAATCGGAAACTGCTTGACCATAATTTAGCCATCGTATGTAACCTGTATTGTAACATCAAAAAGACCGATTTCAGTTTGCTAAAAAGAAATTTGAACATAAGTTTCTTAAATTCCATCAGATTTGCGTAAAATAAGTAAGATATTGATTTCGAGTGTTTGTCTCTATAGGTTTATTTTGTATATTTGTTTGAAGGAAAACTTTATCGACATTTTGAAATTTAGTTCTATAATTTTTGTCGAAATAAGTTGTAGTTCGGAATTATTGATCAGTCACCAATTCGAAAGGAGGTAAACGTTTTTTATAGATGTTTTTATCTTTGTTTTTTCAGTCAGAATGAAATTTTCGAGCTTGTTTAATGGAGGGAGTTACCTTTTTTTTTTTTTTTTTTTTTTTTTTTTTTTTTAAAAAAAAAAACAATTAAATTGAAATAATAATTTTTTCCTTGTGCGATGTAAAATAAATTAGTGAAAATTATTTAATATATGTAACCCCCAGTTATACATGCACTGAAATTTCATATTGATGTCGATGAAACAGGAAAAAAAAAAAATTACAAAAAACTTTATGATAATAATAATATATGTATATATATATATATAATACTATATATACTATATATATATATAATATATATAATATACTATATATATATATATATAATATATCTATTATAATATATATTAATAATAAAAATAATAATCTGTATAATTTAGTTTAAAACAAAATGATACCTGTAGAAAACCCTCGTTTCTATGTTTTCGAATATATTTAACATAAATAATTTTAAATTTTGATGTATAAAATTTATCTTGTTTAGCTACATACTTGAAATGATATTTAATCATATTCTTTAAATTGAAATGATTCCTAAATGGAAGTTATTGGAAATAACATTTTCTTTATAAAGAGCGTGTGCTTCACGATTACTTCACGATCTTCCAAATTTAGAGCTTCGGGGAATCAAACCTGGGCCCAGGTTCGATTCCCCGAGCAGTTATATGTATTATACATTTTAAAAATTAATCTTTTGAGAAAAAAATCTAGTTATTGTAACTTCTGAAGATTCAGAAACTGATATATCTGATCCGAAATGCATTTTTGTTAAGATTTTCTCAGGTTTTATAGTAGTAGAAGCTAGGTAAGTGGATTCGCGAGAAACGTTGGTTTTAGATACGAGAATTGAAAATGAATCTACATTACGAAGACCCGTCAGGTTTCTTAATAATGAAAACTTTAACGGGGGTTTTAACTACCGGAAAAGGTTCCACATTTAGAGCTTCAAGCATACGTGCAAACACGAAGTCAGTTTGGACTATGATCAATTTCGCTATAATTGCTAAGATCAAATGTAATGAATGAATGATTTTCACCAGGTAAAGTTGCAAACTCTACTGATGATCATATTCCGCAAGTTCAGACTTGAATAGATATTCAAACTAAGGTAATACTGTGAATATATATTTTTGGATAGAATAAAATTGTTCCGGCATCAGCTCTGAGGATCGATAGTAACTAGTGGTACGTAATTGATAAAAACCGTAATCAAAACAAGAACTTTAGAGCTGTGAACCTTTATCAGTGATCTAAAAGAGAGAAACAGAATGTGAAATTATACATTCTTGTAAATTGTATTGTAAGATAACGTATTTGGA